>JAVLUZ010000596.1:860643-874719 GCA_036768485.1 Mermis nigrescens
CCCCCCCCCCCCCCCCCCCCCCCCCCCCCCCCCCCCCCCCCCCCCCCCCCCCCCCCCCCCCCCCCCCCCCCCCCCCCCCCCCCCCCCCCCCCCCCCCCCCCCCCCCCCCCCCCCCCCCCCCCCCCCCCCCCCCCCCCCCCCCCCCCCCCCCCCCCCCCCCCCCCCCCCCCCCCCCCCCCCCCCCCCCCCCCGTGTGTGTGTGTGTGTGTGTGTGTGTGTGTGTGTGTGTGTGTGTGTGTGTGACGAAACGCGTGACACAATATCCTCATGCCTTACTGATATCAGTAATCTTACAAAACCAATTTTTCCGGATTAGAAAAAAGTGCTATTATTTCCGATGGTTTAAAGGCTTGCAAAGAAGAATAAAAGGTGTCCTCCTCATTTCCAAAAATATTTTATGGTATGAATATGGAAATTTTAGGATTTTAGCACAGTTTATCATATAATTAAGGTTCGTCAAGCCAGGCGATACGGTGAAAGAATTTGACAATATTTGTGAAGTTCAAAGCGATAAGGCACCAGTAACTATAACTAGTCGGTATGCGGGCATTATAAAACATCTGCATCATCAGATCGATGATATTGCAAGCGCCTCGGTCAACCGCCTGTGGACATCGAAGTTGACGATATTGAGAGCAAAAGTATGATTTTGATTATTTGAGAGATGCACAATTTATTATTAGTCTTTAAGTCTTTAACCTGTAGCTTACGCTTTATGTTTTTGATGATTTTTAATTGTTCAGATAAACATTAATTATCAAAATAATTCCTATAAATAAATAAGTAGAATTATCAGTCGAAAAAATGTTTTTCCAAAATATGAAATAGCTGTTTTAATGCTTCTTTTAATGAAGTTCGAAAATGTTCATTACAAAAGCATGTTTTAGTTAAAAGTATGGCTTCCAGGACGCTAAGAAAGTAAAGAAATGTCATTGATAAATTTGATAAATTGCAGTCAGCGATTGCAAGAATCATTACAAATTACATATCCATTCTTTATCTCGCTAACTGTGTCATGGCTGGGGCCACCGCCCCCTGCCTCGTTATATTCATTCTTCTATCTCGCCATCTGTGTTATGGCAGTGGGGGACGGCTGCCCCCCGCCCCTTAGGTCCGCTCCTGCGAACAACAATGTTTTCGATATACTCGTATACTGACAGAATCCAATTTAGTGTCTTTTATACTCTTTACTTTATCCGTGTTGCTGTTTTGAATTATTTCGCATTTTTATCGTTTGAATAATGACCAGTATTAATCAAATTCAATAATTATGTTTTTCGTATTTCAAGTTAAAACTCAAGTTATGCGTTTTTATTGCTATTATTGTCAGAGCAATATAGAATTTTCCGAAATGTTTTTTTGTTGATTAAATCGAATAAATTCAACATGGACCGATATCAAATTTAGGCTCTGACCAAGCGGAAGCCGCAGAGGACGTAACAGGACCGTCCGAGCCTAATAACACTGCTACAATTGCTACCGCATCTGCGGAAATTGTACCACCTTACACGAAACCGTTGACTACGCCTGCTGTGCGACTGCTTGCTCGAGAAATGAAAGTTAATAACTTTATAAATGTTCGTTCTGTGCGATGATTTCAAATAATTCAGAAAACTTCTATAGATGCACAGCATGATCGATCTGGGGAGGGGGTCAGCTGGTCAGGAGGGGTCAAAAATTGAGTTTTTTCCGGGTTAAAATGACTCCAACAAGTGGTATTAGCGCTAAAATACTGTTAAAACTACGTTATTTTTTAATTACTGGTCAATATACCCTTTTGATGAAAATTTTCCATTTTCATCAGTTTTCTGCCGTCATTTTGCCACGTTTACAGAAAAAATTTCACTCTTGTCTTTTTTAGGGGTTCTAGACCCCCAACCACACCTGGGCGTGGGGAGTTTGGGGGTATGCACCCCCCAGAAACCAAAATACCCCCCTTCCCCAGAAATCAAAATACCCTCCCCCAGAATTCAATTTTTGAAAATTTTTTTCGTTTTTTTCGCAATTTTTTGATGCCAATGGATAGTGCTTGATGAGAAACGTCGAAAAATGGTGTTTTTATTGCCATACCACCATTTTAAAGGCCATTTTTTGACCTTCAAAAAAATCTTGCACCCCCCCCCCCCCAGAATTTTCTTGCTGCCCACGTATGCCCCCAACCCCTACGTGAATGTCTGGTCCACTCCAACTCCGACCGGACTCGAGTCAATTGAATTTTTTTAATTGAAGCCGAATGTTTGCTTGTTTTATTCGGTATTACGTCAAGCTGTTATCGTGAAAGCTCACAGGTTTTTGCCGGATAAACTATAATATTAATATAATTTAAGAGGAGATACCTAACACTGTCGTAATACTCATATAATCTGAAGTATCTTTATACATTATAGGTACAGCCAGGGGCGTACGCCAGATTTTTTTTTGAGGGGGGGGGCATCCAAGATTGGGGGATTTCGGGAAATGTTCGCTGGAGCACAAAATAAAGTGCATCTCCTGACGTTTCCGAACATGCTCTATCAATTAAGCTCGTAAATTTCAAACTTTTCGAGAAAAAAAATTTTTTCTAATAAGACATGAAAAATGACGTTTTTTTGGCCGCGCTTTAGACAACATAATAAAAAATAATTATTTTTTATGTTTCAGGAGAATAATATTCGAACCGTATGTCGAAATAAAAGTTCCGCTACATTATCACTTTTTTGAGTGTCTAGGTGATATATAATTATATTTATTAGGATGACCGGTATATTACAGATTTTAAGGAGCTTTTGTATATTTTTCAGAATGTTAATCATAGAACGCAGAAATTAAAGGCTAAATTGAAGAAATCGTCGGGAGGGGGGGCAATCGTAGAAAAAAATCCAAATGATTTCTTTTCAAGGACAACGTCTTTCTTGCAATCCGAAATATATCTTAGTTAGTTTAAAAGTATGACGTTGCTTTAGCTCTGAACTTTTCCAACATATCATCTTGTTTGGCAGTAAGCTCTATTTGTTTGAAAATTTTTCTTCGCTTTAGGTCGACTTGAGCAAAGTGCAAGCTAGTGGAAAGAATAATCGCGTTTTGAAGGAAGACATTCTTCGTCATACTGGAAACATAGGTAATCTATAATGATGTTTGAATTAACATTTACTTTAATACCAGAGATATGCATAAAAGTTATTTAGTGATCGTAGTTGAACGAATTGATAAGGAAAACGTCCATTAACCAAACTTGGTCAAGTTTTGACACCTCAAAACGATTGTGACCCGCTTGACCCACCGTCCCGCTAGACCCACCGTCCCGCTAGACCCACCGTCCCACTAGACCCACTTTTTCGTCCCGCTAGACCCACCGGAAGTCTCGCTAGACCCACCACGTGCATAATGAAGTGTCCCGCTAGACCCACCGTTTTGCGACCGTCCCGCTAGACCCACTGTCTCGGAAGACCCACCAGAGAAGAAAATTATGTACGCTTATGAGCAAAAACAGAAACGCTTGCAAAGTGTATCAATTCAAGTATATATGTTTAGTCAAATATATAAATAATTAATTAAAAAATAATTACATTTAATTAACCACCTAATCAATTAGATTTAATATACGATTTTTTGAAAAATACAAAAAGTTTCGTTATTATCAGCTTCACAGACTAACATAGCTGACTTCATGTAACGAGTTAAAACGAAATTAGCGCGACTGAAATTCATGGCTCGATTCGAAATCAAAATTTCTATATAGTCTTTGAAGCGATGAAATAAACTGAGCACATGGACATTAGCCCTCCTTAGTCCTATTTTTAAAAACAGATTCGGATTTATTGACAATGACCTGATTAACATTTTCGATTTTATAGTGAGAATTTGCAACATCCGTTCGGCCCGATTATTGTTGAGCCGTCTTTGTGAAATGACTACATGCTTTTCATCATTTTCATATGTGCATATCTGTACTGTTATCGGAATGCAGTGTCAACGCTTCAATCTGTGTGCCTACTTAGTATGCGGAAATTCCCTGATCGGAGGATACAAAGAGTACAATACCATTACGATAAAAAGCAAAAAATGCACTCTGAAATGTGTTTGACAAGAGTGTATTCCTTGACATGAAAAATAAAAATTTATTCTTGAAAAATAATCGGCCATGGCTGGTTACTTACCATTGCCACACACATACACGCACGCACGCACATATCTTCTTTGCATGTTATAATTTGTAATGTACACAATATCATGCAATAATATACAAAATTTATTAATTTATTAATTAAATTTAATTGATTAGGTACTTAATTAAATGTAATTATTTTTTAATTAATTATTTATATATTTGACTAAACATATATACTTGAATGGATACACTTTGCAAGCGTTTCTGTTTTTGCTTATAAGCATACATAATTTTCTTCTCTGGTGGGTCTTCCGAGACAGTGGGTCTAGCGGGACGGTCGCAAAACGGTGGGTCTAGCGGGACACCTCATTATGCACGTGGTGGGTCTAGCGAGACTTCCGGTGGGTCTAGCGGGACGAAAAAGTGGGTCTAGCGGGACGGTGGGTCTAGCGGGACGGTGGGTCTAGCGGGACGGGACCCCTCAAAACGCCTGGTTGGATGAGTCTGATGCGTTGAAATAAGACATATCTTATTTGCGACTAAAATGTAAAATTTGTAGAATTATGTAATGTAAAATAAAATTAAAAAAAATAAAAATGTAATGTAAAAATAAAATTTTTATATTGACCAGATGTAAAATTTCCCTCAGCGATTTCCATATGAGTTAGAATAACTAACATTTACATATACATTCCTCATGGTCACACCTTTAGCATAAGATATCCAGTGGACATGAGACGGGTAATGAATCGGAAAATTTGGTTCTATAGCCCATATGGAAATCGCTGGGGAAAATTCTACATCAGATACCAAAAACTATATATCTTGCGCAAAAATTCCTAAAATTCAGAATTTTTGAAATCTTACGTTAAGAAAGCATAATGACATTAATAAATATTTTCACGCGTGGATTATTTTAAAATGAGAACTTGTTCTAGAAATGTACGTTTTTTCAGCTTAAGTAATTGGGGCAGACGGAGATACAGACGCCCCTGTCCACCTCAGCCCTTACTCTATAGTCTCTTCCACGAAATCTTGTGCATGGATCTCAATTCTTGAGTCGATGTAAATCGATTACAAAAGTGGTTTAAACTGAAGCATTAATCGAGATACTGTGCAAAGCAAGTGATTAGCATATGAAGTTTCACTGAACAAGATTGAATTACAGTAATCTATCTAGAAAGCACTTTTGTAGCTGCTTGCCAGATCGCTAAAATTCGGATTTAAATGTACAAGGTTCCGTGAAATTGAAATTGCATAACTGACTGATTTGTAAAATGCTTAAAAACGATATCATGCTTAAATTTTTAATGCAACTTATTGCCAATCTGCCTTAGGTTCCAATGCCTTGAGTGCACTGCAAAAAGAAGACGGTCGGGATTTATCAAGCGTTGACGATTATCCGTTGGGTCGTATTACTGATCGAATTCAGCCGATTAGAGGATATGCTAGAGCCATGGTCAAAACCATGGCTTTGACTACGGAAATACCTCACTTTGGTTACTGCGAAGAGGTTCATTCTCATATTAACTTTTGTACCAGCCATTAAGTTAGCATTTACTGGTGCATTATTATAATAAATATCATTTTTCGTGGATAGAGAATTAAAAGAATGAAATTTTCTTAATATATTCAACAGTGGTGTTGTGTTTTTGATAGGTGGAATGCGTTTGAGATAATTTCAGTTTTAAAAGCTTATTAGCAAAAGGGGCGCTCTGCGGTCCTTTTTCTCTAGATGGATCTTCTTTTCAAATTCCTCGATACGCTCCCCTTTTTGCAAAAAAGATAGATGTAAGTGATGACCAATATGTACTTTAAATCACCATGCTAAGCAAATTTACAATTTCAGCTCAGCTCATTTCTTTAATCACTTTACAATGAATCAAGTCATTTTGCTCATTTAACTAAATTTTCTTGCTTCGCTTTTCCGCTCATGTTACAAGTAGAGGTCATTGTAAAGTTCAAAAAAGCAAACTAAAGTTTGTCCGCATTGTAAAAGGTCGCAATAGGTTCCATGTAAAATTAAGCGTAGGAAATAGAGATATCTGATATCGTATCGAAAGCCTAGTGTTTGCTGCTTTCATATGATTTACATTGCATTACACGCACGTTATTTACGGAGAGCATTCATAAGTTGATATTTTGGCTTGTTTCGAGCTCGTCTTCATTTACTAGTCATGTTTTTCATAACCTTCCTTAATTTCTTTTTAACCCGTTTTCAGCTGGTTTAGGTACCAGCTCAGTGATTTTGATAAGTCGATTCGGGATCGCAGATGCAACGATCCCCAGGAGTAAAATTTGGGGATTAACATTCAAGCTATCCTGCAAATGAGCGAAAACCCGAAATTTCACATGATGAATAGTGTATTTTTGGGTCACTATATCTGAAAAACCAATCCGTGAATTTTCTAAGGATTATAAAGTAAGGACATTATTAAGAACAGCATGAGATTTTATTGAATTCGATCGCTGCGATTTGAGATATTAAGCAAAATGCAGTTTTGAAAAGCGTTTTTCTAATGGTTCTTGGCTAGTTGGACTACAGTGTAACGTGGTTTACATCGTTCAAAAGAGCAATCAAAGTTGGCCTAGACTGACGTAAAAGTTTTGCCCTGCAGCACTACCTAAGCCTCTAGAAGCGTCATTAGTTTTCTGACTGACTCGTCGATTTCGAGTTTAAGCCGCTTGATAGGGCCAGTTTGATCATAAATTTGGAATCAGAGGTCCGGTATACCTTTAAGACTTAAATTTGAAGAACATTTCATTAAACAATGAAAACTTTTCCCACAGACGGACAGACACACACACACACACACACACACACACACACACACACACACACACACACAGACAAACTCGAAATTAACATTATATATTATTTCATTTTTATTAGAAATAATGTTGCCTTTTTTGATGTTTTATTTGCTTACCACGAATATTATTTATAGCTACTGACTGAATTTTCGATACTTCGTGACCGTATTTTTCAGTAATAAGTAGTAGGTACTAATTGTTTTCAGTATTGTTAGGATGTTTTTAGCTAACCTTTGTTTCCATATTCCTTCTATTCCTGAACTTTTATCAGTCATGTTGTATCTTTCGATCCCTCTCGTTTTTATTTTTAAATTTTTATTCTTTTCCTTTTCTCGTTACTCGTGCTACATTTTTTTACTTTTTTAAATATCGTTTTAAGGTTCGCGTTGATCGCCTCGTTGAATTAAGATCACAATTGAAAATAGAAGCTGCCCGGTTAGGAATAAAAATGTCCTATATGCCATTATTTATTAAGGTGAAATATTTCTTTTATTTTTTCAACTCAACATTCTATTTTGTTGCATTTTAGGCAGCTTCGCTGGCGTTATTACAATATCCTATTTTGAACGCATCATTAGATGCAAATCTGGAAAATGTTATTTACAAAGTGAGCATAAAATGTGCAATTTATCGAGATGTGTGAGCATGCAGATTTTATTAGCGCGTACAGCATGGGAATTCAAGGGCCCAAAGTCAAAATCTTCTTGAACCCCGTAAGAACACGAATGGATATATGTAGGTGCATTGTTACTCTTAGGTCATCTTTAGTATCTTTGCTCTTTTGCTTATGTCGACTTTGTAATATTTCAGTACCCTTTTAATATTTTGCCGACTTTTAATGTTTAAATAAATAAGTGTAGAATCAGGGCCTTATTTAGGGGAGCGGGCGCGCAAGACGTTCGATGTCTCTTGGTCGTAAAAATGCTTTTGGCAGGAAAGATAATGCGTGGAAAGATGAGAAAATTGCATCTGTTTATCAGAAAATCCTCAAATTTTCGGCGCCGTATGTGAAGTATTTTCTATAGTTTTGCCTCATGCGTGATCAAAAATGACTTGTTTCGCAGCCTATTTAGAGGGGGGAAATTTTTCTCGAAAAGTTAGAATTTTATGAGCTTAAGGTATACAGCATCTTGAAAAACGTCGAAAGTGCGGTTTTTATTAGCTATCCTCACGAAATTTCCGAGATATTAATCAATTCACGTAGAGTCCGCCCACATAAAATAATCCTAATTTTCAGCCCCTCGCAACGGATTTATAGTTTTTGTATGTTTATGTCTTTGAAACACTCATCAAACGATTGTTTTCTGTATATTTATGTCTTCCAAACAGCTCAAATTAAGACATAGTGAATATGCGCAAACTTTTTGCATTTCACGTAGAATGATTTCTTTTCTGTATTATGTCTCCCTCGCAATGCCTAAGACAAGTAAAGTCTTAATAGACCCTAAGAAAAAATTTCGATAGACCTGCAGCATCGACTGACCCACTGAAATGACCCAACGAAAAAGTCTCATTAGATCCCCAGACCCCTTTAATGAATTTTCGTTCAAAATCGTATTGCATTAGGCTCGCTAGGGTTATTGTTTTATAATGAACGAAACTTTCACTAGGTCGACCGATTAATTAGGTCTAACGAGATTTCTTTCGGTGGATTTACCGATACAGTGGGTCTATCGATATGTTTCTTCTGGTGAGTCTATTGTGATAGTAGATCTAACGATATAGCGGGTCTAACGAGATAGGAGGACCAAGTTCTGAGGGCCAGCTACGTGTCTCAAAAGAATGAATACCATGTGATTAAGCAAACTTCCTATAATGCTTAATGTTTCCTGTAATAATCATCTTGTCACATATTGATTTAAAATGTTGCTATTCAGGCTTGCATAATATTTGCATCGCCATTGACACTGCTGAAGGATTAGTAGTTCCGAATGTAAAAGACTGCGAATCGAAAAATTTATGGCAAATCGCTAAGGACCTCAACAGACTACACGAATCAGCCAAACTGAGTAAACTTTCCGAGCGAGATTTGCTGGATGGCACATTTACTCTGTCTAACATAGGATCGGTACGTAACATTTGGTTAATTTATATTTTATTCGTTTCGTATTATTTAGATTGGCTTTAGTTCCTTCCTTCCTATCCATCTGTTACGAATAGAGATGCAAAAATTTTTTGAACCAAGACGTAGTCCACGAATAAATCTATATCTCAAATTTTTATGAGCTTTTATTTAGAATACACCTTTCTGTCCCGTTTCTCCGACCGTTTCAATACTCCCTCTAATGGTAAAACCAGTTATTTTTGGATTTTCGTAAATCGTGTATTGCCGACTGTTCCGATTCTCCCAAAAATGTATAAAACGCTATTAGACGCGTAAAATTACCGATTCTCCCACTATGTTATTCTCCGATCATGGTAAAGGTTAACGAGCTGGGGGAGCGAATAAATATGTTAATCAAGAGACACTGCACACAATGTAATTACATAAATAGGTATATAGATGGATTATGTCTTCATTTATTTATTTATTTATTTATTTACACTCTCGAGATAATAATAACAATTATAAAATCGAGTCTCTTTATCATTTGCCATTGAATTCTATAGCATAAAAGCGCAAGCACGCGCTTATCGTTTATCACTGGATTCTCTAGCATACAGAGCACAAGCGTGCATTTTAAAGAAGTTATAAGTGCAAACGATAAAATCATTTGTCTGAGAGTACTTTTGTAGCCATAAAGAGCCCTCGGCTAATATCTACATAGAAAGGCACATATATTTTTGGTAAACCAGTAAGGTAGCATAATACATACATTAGGTAAGCTCTGTACATCATTCTTCCTTTATGCTTACCCTTTGAATCGAATAGATAGACCATGATTGGCGTGTACTTAGTACCACCCGTCACATTTTAATCTTCCAACGGAGAAACGGAAAAACCGGAGAATCGGAGTAAATCGGGACAATCGAATACACTGTCGTAGATAAATTACTATAATAATGGCAAATCTTTATTATAAATTCCTGTTCAGCATCAGTATTCGCATATATATTGATAAATATCTATAATTATCCTAATTTTTTCATTATAATATGTTATTTATTCAAAGCAAGCATGAAAGTTTTCGTAAAATCCAGTCAGTTTTGTACGAAAACTTTTTTCTACGTTTTTAAGATAGGATGATGAAGTTGCTCTTATCACCAAGACGTATTCCATTTTAAATGATTACGTAAACAGTAACCGACGATAGTCGTTCCCGGGTGACCGGGAGATTGTAATTTGTCAATCAGAAAATTCTCAGCTGGCCGACTTAACTGACTGACCGACGGCTGAAATAACACTATTTAGCTCTTTCTGTAAATGTTATGAATGCATATGAGTAAATGATGATTAAGGGCAACCGACTGTCAGGACCTAGACATGCACGCAGGGGGTTTTGGGGGGTTCTAGACCATATATGAGCAGCAACGAAGTTCTGGGGTCCAATGAGGCCAATTTCCAAAAATAGCACCAAAAATTCAATTTCGGGGTTTGTCGATTTTAAGGGGATCTTTCAGATTATGAAGGTCCAGACCCTCACGCCCACGCGTAGTCTTCACGCCCGAAATGGAAAATGGGATATTTTCTGAGAAGAATAAGGTCAAATAAAGGCCAAAATTTGATGAAAATTGAACATTTTATTCAAAAGTGCTTTGAATTGGCCAGAAACTGTGTAATAACATAGTTTCAATGCTTTTTTAGCGCTTGTGCCAGTTTTTGAGGTCATTTTGTCCCAAAAAGTCCCATTTTTAACCATCACCGGCTCGACTCACCTTCAGATCAGCCATGCTGTGCATCATGGTTACGATCATAGGTGCAACTCGCACAGCATGGCTGATCTGGAGTGGGGTCAAGAATTGAGATTTTTCGGGCTAAAATGTCCTCAAAAACTAGTATAAGCGCTAAAAAGCTTTAAAACTACGTTATTACGCAGTTTCTGGTCAATTTTAGGCACTTTGAAAAAATCTTCAAACTTGTATCCGTTTTATTGCTCATTTTGCCTCATTTTCTGAGACAATTTCCCATTTTCTGCTCTATAGGGTCTAGACTCCAGCCTACCCCCACGCTCATGGTTGATTAAGACAGTACCGAGCGGATGACTAGTTCAAACTAATCGATTATACATAATAATAGCGGTGTGACGTATTAGAATCAAGTAAAAGAGTACCCATAAATATAAATAATTTTAATGATTAACAAACATACAAAACAAGCGTTACAAACTTGTGTGTTGCGAAAAATGCTGCAACAATGGGACTTCATTCAAGAATGTTTTTAACAAAAGCAAGCAATAGGGAGAAATCGAGTCTCATTGGATTTATAAGACGGCTAAATGCTTTATGATACGTGCGAGTATGCGCAGAAAAAACTTCAACTAAGCAACATATGATTATCATTCTCTAACTTAATTCAGTGAAAACCGTTTTTGCTTTACTTATTTTTAGGCTGCTGACAGCTGCAAATTGATATCATAATTTGAGCTTTTTGGCAAATAAACACAATCTTGCTGATACCTTCATTTAAGGACATTCGATTTTTTTAGATCGGTGGAACCTACTGTCATCCTGTCATTATGCCACCTCAAGTTTCCATAGGTGCTTTAGGTCGTATTCAGGTTAGTGTAGTAGTACTATAATAATATATGCCATGCAGGCGCAGATTAAGAGGGGGCGGGGTGTGGCCGCCACCCCTATCGTCAAAAAATGGTTAGATGCAATAGAGAAAAATGCATGTTTTTATATGATTTTAGCCACTTTTTATCACGATTTTTCAAATTTTTTCCGGCGCTCTGAGTCGAGTAGTACTCATAAATGACATTTACTGACTTTCTTCGCGTTCTAAAAACTTTATTTTTACGTCAAATGAGTAGTTTATGTACAGAACAAAGATTTTTTAGTTTTTAAAATGATCTCTCGAGTATATTTTCGGTGCTTTGTGCCGATTTTACCACTAATTTTTTCATTTTTTTTGTAGAAAACTCTTAAAATTTTCTGTTTCCGGATCAGAAATGATTCTGTCACCAAAAGACAAAAAAATATTTTAAGCAGAATGAACTGATTTTTTGGACAATTTTTAATATTATCGGGAAAATTTAGGGTGCACATGCCCCCGTCAGAAAATCCTTGATCCTCCACTGATGTCATGTGCTCAAGTGCACTTAGTTTTTAGTAATCGGTGTGCTTTTCTTTTAATAATTGTTGTGAAAAAGGCGTTGGGACAATTGAAAGTTATTTGATAAATAATCAAATAAGTTATCATTATAAATTAAAGAATAAAAATCGTATAAGTCTATAATTTTTAATTCTTAATGACCTATTAATTGATGATTCGCTCGTTTTTTCTCTGATTTCGATAAGGAGTTTCTTATGAGAGGAAAAATTTTATTTTTTTCTGGTTTGCGTTAGCAGCTGATGTTTTTAAATGCGTTCTCATTGTATTATGCTTTGGAATGTCACAGACTCCGAAGTCGATTGCTTTAGTGATTACAGCAAAAATTTTCTATGCTTAACGTGCCCCCGAGCGAGCGAGTAATGGGGTGTCATGAAACTGGCGCTAAGCAGCCGAAAATTTTTAATCTGTTCTCATTTCTGGCTCAATTTCAGGCTTTGCAAGCATCAGGCGTCGCAAATTTCCACTTTATTATAATTTTTGTTCGCAAGAAATCGTTGCATTATTCATAAGACCCCAAAGGGAGCAGCTTGCAGAATCTTTGCCTCTCTGCCAAATAGAACCATCGTGTAATAACTTGTATGACATTCAGCAATTCTTGTTAGAGTATTGCCTCAAAATGTCTGGCCAATCCATTTGATACTCTCGGACACTGGGGGAAGCGTTCAACCTTTTTGTACATACTACCATTGCATTGCCAATTTTTTTAATTCTTTGACCTTGTAGTGAGGCTTACTCCGGCTCTCTCTAAATTAGTCTGCTCTTGAATAATTTTACCATTATATTTTGAAAGATGTTAAGGGCGTAGTCGAGCCAGCCATTGGTCTGTAAATCATATCCGCCAAAACTCAAGATATGCTTCAATCTAACTTTCAATTTAGTTCGAATTTAATTCTACTTTAATTTAACTTAGTTTAATAAAGTTAGTAAAAGTCGACGTCTGTACTTAAAAAGATTGAATTGAACGAATTTTAGGCATACGTGGGCAGCAATAAAATTCTGGGGATGCATGATTTTTTGAAGGTCTAAAATGGCCTTAAAAATGGTGGTATGGCGACGATAAACACAATTTTCCGACGTAACTCATCAATTGCAACTATCCATTGTGCATCAAAAATTGCGAAAAATGAAAAAAAATTTCAAAATTGAATTTGTATTTTGATTTCTGGGGGGGGTATTTTGGTTTCTGGGGTGCACTCCCCAAACCCCCCACGCTCCAGGTGTGATTGTAGGTATATTTCGACCCATTAAACTTAATTCAGTATTGTGCCTGCTTTATCTGGAATACATTTTATGGAGTTTTTTAATATCTATAGAAATAAGTATAAGTTTTCTTGGGGATTTGACTCCTCCATAATAGCTGCTGGCCCCCACAAAATGCTGTCTTTCCCAAGCGGTTTCAGTTTTCCTAAATCGTGCTGTTTCATGCCTTTAGCGATCATTTGAGTTAAAGTTGAAATTTTTCATAAGCGCTAGTCAGCCATTTTTTGACTAAATTTTGTTCAATTTAATAAAATTTCTTTGAAAACTCTCTGTCTTTATGTCCTACAAAGGAGCTCGTCAGAACGCAAAAAAATTGTTTTTGGCGCTGCCAAAAAGGACACTCTACAAAAAACTTTTTGAGGCTGACTCGTACAATACCTACTCATGTTGAACCTTTTACCTACCATATTTGATATTCAGGTCGTACCGCGGATCACTGGGAATAATGAAGTTTGCCCAGTTCATGTTGTTAATGTAAGTTGGTCGGCTGATCATAGAGTTATCGATGGAGCAACGATGGCAAGATTTTGCAATGTATGGAAGCAATATCTTGAAAATCCAGCGCTTATGATTGCCGAAATGCGATAGTTATATGGAATGAAACTTGAATGTGTTTGTTAAATTGATTACCTATGCATTTATATTCAGTATGGTCCAATACAGACTTGTGAAATTTGTGATTCATTGTCAGTGCATTTGA
>JAVLUZ010000597.1:0-147913 GCA_036768485.1 Mermis nigrescens
TCAACCATTTCTTCATTCTCGATGGCGTTACTGATTTAGATATTGTGCACGATGAGAGTTCATGCCATGCGAGAAAAAAATTGAAAAAAGCTCCAAAAATTTATCTACATGGTTCTTAACTAATTCAAAGTATGAATGAGATAGATTATGTGAAATAGAAGTAAATGTTTGAGATATGACAACTACTCCATACTTCTTGCCTCACTGATTATTTTTACAGGTAAGAACAGAGGAAAAAACTGTATATTAAAACTGAAATATAATAAAAACTGAGCTATGTACATAGAAGCTGTGTTATGCTGAGCGAAAACAATTTCCATCAGGAAGGAAATATTAAAACAGGCTCGAATACCGTAAAATACGATCAAAATTAAATTGAAAGTAATTCGTGAAACTGAAAAATCTTTTAAAATTAATAAGAAAAAATTATAATTTAAAACCTCGATATATCAGCCGAGATGAATGGTGGAAATAAACCAAAATTAAGTGAGAAGACATGGAATTATGTAAACAAATGAGTACGTAAGAGATAACATAGAATGTACAGAAAAGGAATAAGTAGGAGAATGAATGACTAACAATTTGGGCTAGTCTACTACTGATAATCGGCTGAGTGGTAACAGCGTGAGTACATTTGCTGCTCAGCTCATTCTAGCTTCTTGAATTACGTTTTCTGCATTTTTATTGAATTAAGTTCAATCTGCAACGAAGCGCGCATATGTATTCTCCAAGAATGTTAAATAACATAATAATTCAGGCCTAGGCCCGGGTCCGGCCTTTGAAACCGGAGCCCAGGTACCCGGTCGACTGCTGCCCCTCCCACCTCAGTTGGTTGGCCTCCACACAACCCCCATAGCCAGAGACTTTTCCACCTCGCCCCTCCTCGATTTTTGGAAAAAAAATTGAATCTTTTGGCCGTTTTTAGGTGTCTTTGGCCGTTACTGGCCAAAATCTGACCCCCCAAAATGACCGGGAACCCCCACCGGAAATTTTGAGCCGTTACATATATATGCCTGTGTTATATATACATGCACACGGTCCGAAGCTCTGGGAGGGGGTAAACCGAGTTTCCTAGGGGGCGGGGTACAAATAACTGTCATATTTAATTTCAAAATATTGTACTTAATTCGCCGTATTTTATTTTTCATGAATATTTATGTCTAAACTTGCACGAGCGCAATAACCATAAGGCAATGGAATGATCTTTAACATCAAATATGGGCTACAAAATATTGGAAGAAAGAACAAATTGAACAGTCTATTGCTCGAAAATAGGTATATGTACTCGAAATTACACTCTTAACCGCCATACGACGCTTTTTCATGGTTCAAGCAACTAGTTTCGGTTCAAATGGCCTGCGGGGGTATGCTCCTCAAAGCCGGATAGGGATACCCCCATATACCCCTAGTGCGCATGTGTGATGCCAACATCAAATATGTACGAAATAATGACAGAAATTGCCTGGATGAATGAAAGGAGCAATGACCTGAGAGAAATGTTTTCAAAAAGTCCTGTAGGGGATATCCCCATATTCCACAGTGAGCATGTGCGATGAGAGCATTTTTATTCGAGACTATGGATGATCTTGGAGGTTTGGAGGCTTTCATCGTTAAGAAAGAATTTCACCTCTCCTCAGAAATTTTATCACCGCCAGAATTTGCATATTTTTCGAAAATTCGTAGAAAAGACGTTTTACTTATATACCTGTTTGCGGAAAAGAGCCAAATTTTCGGCGCTTCAGTCAAACGCCGATTTTTTGATTGAAGAAATTTTGCATAATTTATTCGACTTTTCTGAAATTTTCTATGCTTCTTACATTCTAAAAGAGAAGAGAAGATCGTCAGCATACGCATTTTTTTTAAATCCCGTAGAAAGCGGTGATGTTTAAGCTGTTTTTGGCGACGTTTTGGCACGGAAATTTCAAATTTTCGGCGCTTAGCGCTATATACAAATTTTTTGAATCCATGTTGTTCATTTAACTCGATTTGTTCACATTTTATCGAAACTCTCCCATGCTTTTATGCTCTAAAAGAAGGAGCGTTGTCAAAAACTCAAAAAATTGCATTTTTGAAGCATAGCCATCGCTTTCGAGCCCGGAAAAAAGCACTTAAAAAAACTATTGGCTGCAATTCACAGAATTTCCTCGCTGTGCAGTCTGCAGACAGCTCTAAGAAAAAGTTGTATTTACGAAGCATGAATCCGACATGAATGAATATAAAATAGGTTGGGAAATATTGGAGAAAAAATCGATACGTAATCAAAATCAAAGCGGAAAAACGCTTGAAACCGCATCAGCTTCCTATTTATCAAGATTCCTGTGTACGTTTTCAGGTGCGGAATTGATTTTCATTAATGCGCGATGCTGCCGTGATAATCTAGAGCAAAGTTTAGCCTTTGTGTCATATATATTTTACATTCGAAATCGTTGTATTATAATGATCAATGCGCTATCGTAATATTTGACGTTCGTCATCGCAAACAACTAGATAGATTGACCGTTTAGCAGAAAATCTTGAACATTTTTACACATATTTTAGGATGGTTACAGCCAAATTTTTAAATTTTTCAACTTCAGCATAGATTAGCGTATTCGGATAAGCACAGAATAAAAGACTTAAGGACAAAGACAAACGTCTCCTACGCAACAATTTGACACAAGACGAGCTTATTGCTAAAGCTTCGCGTTTTGTTTACATTTCGTAATTTAATCGTCAAATTCTCGCTATATTCCTAAATATCTGGTAGCAATTGTTGTTAGGTAGTTAGAAAGTGCAGAAATGCGATAAAAACTGCATGAGATAGAAATAAGCCTGCGTTAAAACATAATTTGTACGGCCCACCCACGTTAAAACTTAGATGTTATGTTATTTGTAGAATATAATAAGGCGGGCAATTATGACAATCCAATAATCCCGGCTTTACGAACATATCCTCCAATTAAACAATTAGTATTGCGATTTAAAAAGCCAGAGTATATCCGCTCACTACTGTTAGCCATTACAAAGAATACTGTTAAAAAACAATTATGATAAAAAAGTAAAAGATAATTGATTGAATGAAATTAAAAATCGATAAATTAATTGACGAGAAAAACGAGATAATTTTAGATGCATCAATCAAAAATAAACAATCAGTACTGGTTAATAACAGTCTCAAACTTATCAAGGCGAATTTTTTAAATAATTTCAGATTATTTTAAATCCAATTTCGATCAAAATTGAGAGAGATGCTGATTCGATCCCAAGTAAAATTTCTTTCAACATTTGAAAAAATTGTCCCAATTTTCTCATACAATTATTTACTCTGTTAAATACCACGCAATAGGCATGCAGCGAAAAATAATAAAATACAGTAGGTTTAGGAGGAAAAAGAAACGAATACAAAAATAGAAAATAAATAAAACTATATTTCAATGATCGATCAAACCAATGATGTTTGGTCACAATGTGCAGTCTGAAAGGCAATTTTGAAATCTTTTGGGCAGAGTAAGACAGATTTTCTCGGTGTCATAATAGTATTTCGAAGCAGCGGTGTAATTAATTAGTGTTAATCAGTCACGAGTTAAGTCTTGTAGCGTCATTGCAACGTCATGTCAACGGGCACAAAAACAGAAGCGCTAAATGATGTCAAAAATAAATCACATAAAGCGTGCCATAATGAAAAAATATATTTAGGTCATCTTTAACGTGATGTCATAAGCCAATCGTTTAAATCCTGATTAATGATCGAAAAATCCTACCCGTAATTCTCGCAATGGATGGTCTTCCTTCACAGTCTGTTTTAAAACAGCTTCATGCAAATTCCTGTCAGAAAACGGATTTCCCGTCGATTTTTCATCAAACAACACTTACTACTGGACAAGAGCGAAGGTAGAACATTTTGCCGTTGTTTTTATTTTAAAAAAAAAATTTAAAAAAGTGTCCGTGAACCATACGGTGGGCTGAGGCTCGCAAGCTACTGGCCAGTTGGCTCGAAAATGGGTTAAAAAGACAATCCTGCTTGATTTTTCACTGTTTTTTTTACATTTTTTTCAAAAATCAGCCCATTCTAATGGGCCCTTCGGATCGTCCAGCTTCTGTGTGAGCCCCGTTCCATGGATGGACTAAGATGGGCTATTGACCAAGTGTGCTCCGAACCAAAAACTTTGAATCTCTCGCAACTGATGCATATACTACATGATTAATGATTCCCGGTGAGGGTTCAGTCAGACAGAAAAGAATATTAGACAATTTTGAGCATGTGGAATGTTTCTGGCATCATTTCCGGGATTATGTCAAAGTTTTTAGAATTCGCTCAATCATTTTTACTCACATATTGTCCGAAATTGTCTAAAAAAATGATGAAAAAAGTCAAAATTTCAGAATGACTTTTTGCTTTTCTTATCGCTGAAAGGAAGATAACGCAATGCAGTTAAACTTCCATAAAACTGATAAAATAACGTGATTGTATAAGATAACAGTGTTTTTAAGGCTATCTTGGCAATACTCATCATTTTATTGGCAAACGATTTCTCAAATTTCATCCCCTTGAGGTGTCCCTGACCATATATGACCTCGGAGGTTTGAAAAGCTTAACACTCTAAAAAAGGGTTTCACCTGCCAAAAAATTTTTTACACCAAGAATTCGTGCTCTTTTAAAAAAGTAGATGTGCTATGCTTTTATAACTATCTGTAAGCACGTGAGTAGCGAATATTCAGGCGCTTCGCGCCATAAATTCATTTGTGACTATGTTGTGGTTCAGTTTATTCTAATTCTCTGAAATTTTTCCAAACTTTTTCTTTTATATTCTAGCACACAAGAGCATGGAGTGTTCCCCTGAGCTCTAAAAACTGATAGCTATGCAGTCAGTTTGGCCGAAAAAGCATTGTCATTTGCCTTTTTCTGGCTCAGAAAATTAGCTATATAACTTTTCAGGGATGCAACGGGTACCCGAACCCGAATACTCTGGTACTCAATAAAATTCAGGACCTGAACCTGAATAAACTGAAACTTTCCACTGCCCGAAACTCGGAAATTCGACGAATAAATCTATTTCGATCACTCGGAAAACTCCAAACCCGAATGTTTTTACGATTCATTCGGCTTATTCGGGAATAATTGGCGCACTAAAATTGACACAATTTTACATCAATACTTCAAAAATTTGGGGCGCTTCGAGCCGATTTTTTCTCTCTCATCTTCCAAAGTAGTAACATAAAACTTTTTTACTCTTTTATCCATAAAATTATTCTCTGAATGGAATGTTTCAAAATCAGCTTCGTTATTCATCAGTACAATTTTGTTTCTATCAAGTTAAAACATAAATAGCCGCTTTTTGGCTAGTAAGCAAGCGACTTTCCACGCAGGATGAATTGGGCAAACTCTGCAGTTGAAACTATAATTGGCTCTAATTTCGAAACGATCCTGGGCACTGCTTGCATACAACATATACATGGGTATGCAGGGTGCGGCCCCCACTTTGTGCCCAGAAACAATATTGGAAAAGTAAGATAATGCATCGAAAATGAAAATTGGCAATTTTTTTAATCTAGCAATCTCAAAATTTTCGGCGCTTAGCGACGTAGGATTATTAATTTTTTAAATTTCGCTCAAGCGCGCTAAAAAACATCATTTTTCAAAGTCTAGTTTATATATGAATGTTTTTTTTTTCAAAAAATCAAATTTCGTGAACTTTATATAGAGCATGTCTGGCCACGTAAGAAAATGCATTTTATTTAGCGCGCCGCCGAGCAAATCCCAAAAAATAGGATTACCAATTTATGGACCCCCTTAAAAAATCTCTGCGTACGCTCCTGTACATATGTAAAACAGAATTTTGGCACCCAATAGGGAATAGCAGGCACCATAGTTGCACAGGACGGATGGTTTGAGAGAGGTCAGCTCAGCCTGGGGGTCAGATGGGAACGAGAAAGACCTAAGAATTCTAGGCTTTATACAGCTTCAATGACCTCAAAACGTGGATGAAACATTAGAGCACGATGGCAATTGAAAACACGAAGATTCAACAACACAGGAGAAATACCCAGCACTATTCTATAATACGTAGTTTTTCATGCGTAGTCGTTTACTGAAGTACCCGAACCCGAATACGAACCCGATCGGGTATATATAATGCTGGCCTCCAAAAAACCAGTCGATTTATAACCTAAAAAACCACCCCTTTTTTCCATTGCCCGAAAGGACATCACCTCGAAACCTTTTAGGGGTTCAGAAAGTAGCTATATGAGCCTTTTTTGAGCTCAAAAAATGCTATATAGTAGTCTTTTCTGAGTTTAAAAGGATATTTAGCTATTTTCTACGACTTAAAAAACGAGCTGTTTAGCTATTTTTAGTCCAAAAAAGGCTACAGAACAAATTTTCTGAGCCCAAAAAAAGGTATAGAACCGTTTTTTACGAAGCACGTAGCTATCTACCAATTTTTGGTCTTCACCATAAATGCACATAGGGGTGTGGGGAAGTATTATCCCCCTGAAGAGTCAGCCGGACAGGTACTGTCCAACGATTTTGAGCCGGTGCAACGTTTTTTTATATCATTTTTGAGGTCAAAAACAGAAAAAAAACGTCAAAAGATTTTTCCGGCGCTTCGCGCCAGATCAATGCTTTTATGGTAGTTTTTACTCCAAAAGCGCCCAAAACTGATAAATGTTTGCATTTTTTAGTGTTAAAAATGATACAATGCCAGTCAAAATAAACCAAAAATGCTTTAAAAATGCAATATTACCACGAAAAAACGTTGCGTATGCTATTTTGACCACTTTGAACGTTAAACAACAACAAAATCGTGAACGTTAAATTTACTGTTTTGGATTCTTAGGATTTCACCTACGCCTGCCGACCCTGATCTTGTGCACCTCATGGTCTTCGCCCCCTCAATCAAAATTTGACCTTGCGCGCCTATGCTAGGAAGAGAAAGCATCATGAAAAACGCCAAAAATGATGTTTTGACGCATATCCATCGCTTTTGCCCAAAAACGCACTTAAGAATAATTTTTTCCTTTCGCCGCCAGAATTCACTCGCTGTCGCGTATCTGACCCTGAACTTTAGCATCCGTTTTTAACCTTATTTTTACTTACACAATTCCCTACCTTACCCGACAAGTAATTATTTCATTTCCGTCGGCATAAAAATGAGAATTGTTATCGCCAACAGGTAAACAAAATCGACAGCACAGAATTAGCTCATTGGCATGAAAAAACGTTGAGCTAATCAACATTGACGATAAAAATAAAAAAGACGACCCTTAGTTTATTTCTTGACTAAATTTCGTCACCCGTCGTCACGTGTCCTTAATCCTGCAGCGCATACGCATTAGTGTTATCTATCATTACAGTAAATAGATGATAAAAAGGGAAAGTTTTGAAGCCATGATAAAGTCACGTTCCTTCGCTTAAGTATTAATGCAAAACAAGAACATTTTTGGCCATAAACGAGGCGATTTATTCCTTACAGTCGTAAGCTGATGTTCAGCGAAGAGTTCAGAAAATCATTTAATGTTCAGCCATGTAAACATTGAAGGCCCGTGTTCAGGGTGGCGGTAGGGGGTGCCCCTTCTTGAGAAAAAATAATTTTTGAAACACAACACACATGGTCCCCGAGAGGTAAAATAAAATTTCTCGTAGTAGGTTTAAAACATTCACCAAAACAATTTTTAGCATACTTTATCTTTAGTTTTTGTCTTCTAACACGCCCAAAACCGCTCAAATTTAAGTTAGACATGTAGAACATATGGAATTTTTCGGCGCGTCGCGCCGAATGAATCATTTATTTTATCTATCTCTTCTCTTCGTGAAAAAACGTGTTTAGGCGGTGTTTTAGACTCACTTCGCCAATTTCCTATTTTTCCCTCTAGGGGACCCTCGGAAAGGACAGAAAAAATTTCGGGACCGCCCCTCGCCCCCTGAATACGAGCTTGCCTGTATGCCTCCATGAACATCGTGGTCTAGTTTGTATGAAATCAAATAATATCCAAATGTATTCGAAACAATGAAAGAAAACTGTCTGAATGAAAAACTACCAGGTAGTGAGGGATATCCCCGAATCCCCTCTTCCAGTGTGCGCGGTTTTTGCGCTCGGCGAATATTTCCCGATGTACGAAGACTTTTCGGGACCGTCTTTGTACATGCACAAAGATTTTTCAGGAAGACAAAAGTAAGAAGTCTGAAATTCCAACAACAAAAAATCCAGCGCTTGGCGCCGAAATGAGTAATTGTGCGTTTTATACCTCTTCTATAATGGCAAACAGCATTTAGAAAGGACAAATGCCAATTTGTCGAGCGCTTCAGGCCGCTTTTAAATAATTGTTAGTATTTTTTCTAATCAGAAACCCACAAATTAATTAGAAATACACTACCTACGGTCGAAAGCTTTGCTTTACCGCGACTAGAGCACAATGTACTATAGGTGCGCAAGATCAAACTTTCAGAGCGGGGGAGGGGTGAAAACAAAAATTGGTAGATAGCTCAGTGCTTCTGCAAAATCAGTTATATAACCTTTTTGGCTCAAAAAAATTAGCTATATAGCCTTTTTGGCACGCAGAAAACTAGTTATACAGCGTCTTTGATCTCAAAACATGCAGCTATCTAGCTTTTTTGAAGTGAAAATAGCTATTCAGCCCTTTTTCGAGTCAAGAAAATAGCTGTATATCCTTTTAAAACCCAGAGAAGAAAACTATAGTGCATTTCTGAGCTACACGGTAAGTTTCAGTTTCTGAGCCTTCTGAGCCCAAAAATGCTATATAGTCAGGCACGTATCTCTGGAGGAATACAGGGGTTCGAACCCCCCCCCCCATAATTAAAAACAAATCGGACAAATAGGACTTTTTAAACGTTATTTTGTGCTATTTTTAGCCACTTTTTGGGCTTGGTCCCTCCCGAAATTGGTGTTGGTCCCCCCAAAATTGGTGTTGGTGCCCCCAAGGAGGACGGCCACCTAGTGCCCGTCTATAGCTAATTTGCTAAGCCTAAAAGCATATATTGCAATGCTTTTTTCGGCCAAAGTGGCTGTATAGCTCTGAGTTTGGTACCCGAGCACAGAGGAGTTCGTAATACCCCTTCTCACCCCCTGCTCTTGTATGATCTGTACTATATTTTAGTATACAACAATTTGCATGTACAAAATGTACAAAGACTTTTGGGAATCATATTTGTACGTGTACAAAAGGACCTTGCGCACAAAAATACAGCCAGTGTACACGTATGGCGTATTTAGTCAGCGACGCTTTGGAGGTCATTCTACGTTGCTTGAAAGCAATAAAATAAATAATAAATAAATGATAAAAAATAAAATAAATAAAAAATGCAATATCATAAAAAACAAATAAGGTAAAGTAAGGTAAACAATGCGATAAAATCCAGATGTCCTGAATACGAGCCGGAAACGTCCTTAAGCCGAGAAACATATGACGTCACACTGACAACCATGGATACCCAATGCTATAAGGATAGTCAATGCTATAAACAGCAGCTCTGTTGAGCAGATCAATAATGCGCGTCTTAATCGGGTAAAAACTATTACAAAGCCACACCTCGCTACTTTAAGCCAATTCCTAATTTCGAAGTAGTATATACCTAAAAATACAAGAAAAAACAAAGGCTAAACGCTGACTTTTTTAAGCATTAATCTCGTTATTCCGGCTCTAAATTCCCGCGCAGTAATTGCGCTAGGAAATAATTAGAGCGGTGCGCTTATAATCGCGGCCCAAAAAAACTATTGTTGTTCTCAAAAGCCTATCAACGTACGAATTTCTATCTTGCGGCCGGGTGGAACGAAAATTCATACATATTTATTATGTATTGAAAATATTTGGACAGACGCGTAATGGGGAGGGAGGAGAAAAATAATCCGATCGGCTATGTTTATGACGCGCGTGAAATCGCCTATTGGAAAAAACCCGCCCGATGCGTTTTTAAACGTACCAATAAAAAACGCTCGATGCCTTTTAAAAGGACCAATAAAAAACGCCCGATGCGTTTTTAAACGGACCAATAAAAACGCTCGATCTGTTTTTAAACGGACGAATAAAAAAGCTCGATCGTTTCTGATTGGTCCGTTCGATTTGATCGAATGGCATCTGCTCTTTAACAATAGCATTACGTGTTATGTAAATAAAATATATGTATGCGTATGCATGTATATATGTAAATGAAGCGATGTATGAACGAGGAAGTGAACGGAGAAGGAACCAAAATCGCACGTGATTGGTCGACAGGTCTTGATCATGCGATGAACTGACAATGTAATTAGCGATGCTATTAATTTTGCAACTCCAGTAGGTAGTAATTTAGAAAACATGAAGAGGGCTGTAAATTGAGCAATTCAGCCGTCTAATACCATGCACCTAACCTGGAGTATGGGGACCCCGACCAGGGGCGTAGGCAGGATTTTTAAGGGGGTTCATAAATTGATGACCCTATATTTCGGGATTTGTTCATCGGGGCAACAAATAAGGCGCATTTTCTGGCGTTTCCGAACATGCACTATCGGTTAAGCTCATAAAATTTTAACTTTTCGAAAAAATTTATTTTCTCTCAATAAGCTAAGAAAAATGACGTTTTTTGGCCGCGCTTGGGCCTAAATTAACAAGAATAATAATTCTACGGCGCGAAGTGTCGAAAATTTTGAGATTTTTCGATAAAAAGATGCTAATTTTCATGAATTTCCTTACCTTTCCAAAATCAGGGGCGAAGGGGACGATTGTAGTGGCTCGTAATTTTAGTCGGGGTCCCCAGCCACTTTAGAGGGAGAGAGATGGGATAAATGACCTTCAATTTTTGGCCATTTGGCCCAAAAATACAAGTTTCCCCAAAAATCGGGGGCGAGGGAGGATGAAAGCTTTTCTGACTCAAAGGGAACAGGAATGCCCACATTTGGGTGAATGATCCCCTATCCTCTTTACATATGTGAGAGGGGGTGAGGGAGGGGGGCCACCCTCCTATTGGCCCAACTTAAAGCATGGTCCGGCTTGACACCCTGGAAAACACTATTCAAATAATAATACGTAGCGCAGGGCCGCCACATCAGGTAATAAACCATTTCATGAATTTAGGAATGAATAAGTAATAAATCCAACGCCCCAAAATAATTCTGCCTAAAATCAGTGAAAAATCAATAAGCCTTATGTAATCGCAGCGCTTGCATAAAAATAGTTTCGGAGACGATGCATCCATTGATGGGCTATCAGCGAAAAAATTGCCGATTTTCGCTTAATCGCTAAATTTGAGTACGCGCACCGTTCTGATTTTGTCTTTCATTTCGAATTCAGATAATATGAATTGCCAAATTTATGGCCAAAAATTCTTAGTTCTGAAAATTCAAACAAATCGGATCAAATCGAAATTCAAAATGAAACTATTGCCCCGTAAACTATCAAAAATATTCGAAAAAACGGGCAGGCACGTATCTCTGGGGAATGGGAGGGGGTTCGAACCCCCCAATTCCGAAAAATTGGAAAAACAGGATTTTTTAAATGTTATTTTGTGCTATTTTCGGCCTTTTTGGGCTGAATCGCCCAAAAATTAGTCTTAGTCCCCCAAAATAGGACGGCCGGGTACGTGCCTGAATATGGGACCACGATTATAACGAAAGTTTGGTGTAAACTTCGATTATGATGAAGTCTCGGAGTAGGGCGCGATCGCGGCGAAATTTCGGTGTAAGAGTAAAATCAAAAAAATGTGTGTAAAGCGAACTAGACGACTTTGGATTCGAGTTGACGAAATTTTACGCAGGTATCGGTTTACAAGCGAACCAAAAATCCTCAATTTACACTTGACGCGAGTTTACACTCACTGTAAAATCGCGTCGCGGACCAGGGTCCTCTTTGGAGGGCAGTCGAGCCAACAATCTCCTTCCAACGCCAAGTTGACAGGCCGAGTTTTGGGTGGTCATATTTCGAATGCGATTGGCAATCGGTTGGCAAGCGCCGCTTGCGACAACCGAACAACAAGTGGTTGCCGAATCGCCGCTGTTGTTGACGTTATTAACGCTAACGTTGATTAAAAGCAATTGCTCGGCGCTTATCTCGTCCTGATTGCAACTGACGCCGTTCAAAACGTGACCTGAGAATTTTTCGAGCCAAATAAGCGAAACCGTTCGGAAAAGCATACAAATTTTGAATATTTAATGAAGCTTACAAAACGGTGTAAACCGACACATTCCACTCAACTGAGGTCAAAATTTTTCACTAATTACGAAGGACAGATGGGTTAGACGTTAAAAACTTTTGGAAATTGAAGTTTTTAAATTTCGAATGGAAGTTTGGCTGTTTTTGAAGTTTCAGAACTTTGAAAATTTTGGAAGTTTGGAAAATTTTTGGTATTTTTGGAAGTTTTAATTGGAAGTTGGAAGTTTACGAGTTTGAAAATGGTAATTGCGATGTTACGAACGGAGAAGACTCGAAGTTTTGGCAGTTTAAAAGTTTTTAAAAAATTTAGAAGTTTCGCTAAATGTTTGGAAGTTTTTTGGAAAGTTTAGGAAGCTAGGAAGTGAGTTAATAATTCGGAAGCTTCAGAGAAAAATTAAGTTAAATTATATTAGATTTTGAATGCAAAAAATCTGGACATTCCTGTTGGATGCGGCCATACATGTCGCAGGGGGTGGACAGGGATGCCAACTTAGAGTCGGTCGTCCGCCTAGTCTTGAAAGTTCAATTTTTTTTATTGTGAATTTTTTTTTGGAAAAATTGGGTTTTAGATAATTTTAGGTAAAAATAGGTCATTATGTTTCCGAAATGGAATTAAAAATAAAAATTAAAATTAAAATTAAAAAGAAACCGACTTAAAATCGGTCGTCCGCCTGGTCTCCAAAACATTGAGATATTTAATTTTCCGTTTTTGGCAAAAACTTGCGTTTTAGACTATTTTAGCTCAAATACATCATTATCCCCTTCAAATGGCCATTTGTTCCTCCCAAAATTTTTGACTCTCGAAAGATGCCAATCTGCGCATATACGGTTGGTGCAAATTTTTACTTTTAATCTGTATCTTTGTAACTTTATTATATTCGTTCTTTAATTGTATAATTCTGTAATATTTTTATTCTATCAACATACCTTTATAACGGTATATATCCGTTACGAAAAACCAAGTTCATCATACCCCGCAAACTTTCGTTCAATGTGTGATTTAGGAAAGTTTGTCTGACCATACTTAGCTGTGGGGGTTCAGGGTATGCACCCCAGAAATTAAGATACCCCCAGAATTCAATTTTTGAATTTTTTTGTTTTTTGTGCAATTTTTGTACCGATGGATAGTGGTGCTCGATGGGTGTTTTTTCGCCTAACCACCATTTTTAAGGCCATTTTTCGACTTTTGAAAAAATCTTGCAGCCCCCCTCAAAACTTTGGTGCCGCCCGGCGCCCACCTATGGTCGTGACTAATTTTATCCATTGCGTATCTGATAAAAATTGGAAATTTGCCAAAATTTCTCAAGGAATCAATAAAACGTTCCGGCGTCGCCAAAAAATAAACGATTCGTTTTTTATCAAGGCGAGCCCCGCAACGGATGAATAGGTTGGTCGCGTGAGGAAAATTTTTCGGCGGTATTTCGGTTCGAAATGCCGAAAGCTCTTGTTGTTTATAAATTACACCGCAAACAACTCATAAAAAATTAAGTATAATTTTAAAAAACCCAGAAGCACCAAGATTGATTCCGTGTAGACTTGGCCAAAAAACAAAAGCCCACAGGAGCCATATTAGAAAAAATCAAATGAAATGAATGGCCGAGGCACTTCCGCATGATTGATGATTAAAGGCGCAAAAAAATGAATAAATTCATTTAAAAAGCCAATTTCAAAAAAGCAATTTCATTACCTAAAAGTCGCGCAGCACTTTAAGCCGCATCTACTCGCAATAGGATTAATAGTAGGAGACGCTCAGTGCTGCCAGGTATCTACAATCCTTTAAACCCGTCAGAGGAGGGGGCAGTCAGGCGCGTAGCTGGCCGTCCTATTTTGGGGGGACCAAAACCAATTTTGGGAGATGAACTCCAAAAAGGCCGAAAAGAGCACAAAATAACGTTCAAAAAGTCCAATTTTTCCGATTTTTCTGAATTTAGGGGTCCGACCCCCCCCCAGATACGTGCCTGGGTGCAGTAGGCCTGACCAGACATACACAGCGTTAGAATTCCGGGGGGTGGTAATTTTGAGAGCATTTTTGGACCCAAAAAAATGCTTGATGCGCGTCAAAAAGAGAGTTTTTCTAAAGTTACTGACGATGCTCCATCTTTACGGAGCATAAAAGCATGAAACAATTTAGAAAAAATAATCGAACGAATTGGACAAAATATAAACAAAAAATGAGTATATGGCTTGACACTTTTGAGCAAATAGATAGCTAAAAAGGCTTAAAAGAGCACTTTTCTACGAATTTTAGGAAACTTGTGAAAATCGCGAATTCAAGGCGGGTGAAAAAATTCCGAGGGGCTTTAAACCCCCTTCCTTGGCATAATCGTGTATGGGTCCAGGCCCGCAGTCAAGGAGAGGGGCGAGGGGGGCCCTTGCCCCCTGAACGAAAAAAATTTTTGTTTTTGTCCTTTCTGAGGAAAAAATGAAAAATTCTTGAAGTGCTCTACAAAGACAGCCAAAACGAGCCGAAATAATTGCTTTTGTATACTTTTCGTCCTATAAATCGCTGAAATTTGAATTAACCACAGTATTTTTGTACAAGGTCCCTTTGTGCATGTACAAAGATGGTGTCCAAAATTCTTTGTTTATTCTGTACATGCAAATTTTTGGGTACTACAATATGGTACAGTAGCTATTTTTGCATTGTAACCAGGGACGGATTTAGGGGGGGGCGGGGGCGGCCGCCCCCCATTGGCCCAAAATAGTGCGCAAAATTAAGCATTTTTGAGCGATTTTTAGCGATTTTCGGGTTAAAACGGCCAATTTTTCCGCCCAAGTCAGGATTCCGCCCCCCCCTTAGGAAAATCCTAAATCCGCCACTGATTGAAACACAGGGTTTTTCGACCTTTAACTGAATTTTATCTAATTTCTGAGTTTCTGAGGGCAAAAATCATTAATAATTGTCTTAAAACGGCGCGAAGCTTCGAAAAATTTGCATTTTTCCATTATGAATGAAAATTCTGCCATTATAAATTTTTATAGGTTTTTTCATTTCGGCGCTGAGCGCTGAATTTTTTGGGACCTTTTTACTGTTTTTGTCTTCCCGGAAATTTTTGTAAATGTGCGAAGACGGCCCCGAAAAGTCTTTGTACATAGGAAAAAATCTGTACCGAATACCAAAAAACGTGATTAAATATGAAGAACATGTCAAATTTTTTCGCGCCGCTTTATTAATTTTCTGGTTGTTTTTCTTTGCAGAGCACAAAGCTTGAGTACAAAGACTATACGTTAAAAAACTATCAGTGGCGGATCCAGGATTTTCTTAAGGGGGAGCGGTACCCCTAAGGGGGCGGAACCTTGACTTGGGCGGAAAAATTAGCCGTTTTAACCCGAAAATCGCTAAAAATCGCTCAGAAATCCTTAATTTTACGCACTATTTCGGGCCAATGGGGGGGTGGGCGGCCGCCCCCCTCGCCCCCTCCTTAAATCCGCCCCTGGAAACTAATTGTTGGCTGGACAATGAGTAATCAGTTGCGCAGATAGTTCAAGCGATATATAAATTTTTTTGTGTAGCAGTATGAAATAAAAAGAAGAATGTTTTAAATTTTTCCACTTTTATGTAGAGCTCGACGAGAAACGCTCGGAAAAGCCTTTATTTTTGACTAACACCTGATTGTTCTCGATGTACCCGACTTTCAAAAGATTCTGGATTCTGTCCACCCCATACACGCACAACGCACATAAGGGGTTAGGGCTATTACCGTATTAGCACACTTTCCCATACGGGGGTGAGGGGGGTATTACCCCCACCTCAGGGTCGAGACTCGAATCACTGTCAGACGATTTTGAGCTTTGAAACATTTTCTATGATGATTTTTGGGCGCAAAATAAGCGGAGATAGTAAATATTTTTCGGCGCTTGGCGCCGACTAATTACATTTCTGTTATGTTTACCCATAAAATACCTAGAATCAAGTTAAAATGATCTGAAAAGTCAAAATTTTCCGATGAATTCTTATATTTTTTACTTACAAGAGTGACGAAACTAGTCCAAATGGGACAAAAAAATAGTTTAAAATGCAGTTTTTCACATTATAACATGCCGTATAGGATGTTTTAGCCATTTTTCGTATATGACCTGTAAAAAGGCTAGAACTCTAAATTTGGTGGTCTCAAATTTTGGGATTCCCCCGCTGAACTTTCGTATTATTGAGATTTCACCCTCCCCTGCACCCCCTCCCAAAAAATATTCCTGGCTAAGGGCCTGTAAGGGTCTCGACCCATATGCCCCAACCAAAGTCAGTCGCCCCATCCCATCGAAGTCAGAAACTTCCTTCTCTGATTTCTGGCAAAATGTGGCGTTATACACCGCTTTTAGGTGTTTTTTGCCATTTTAAGCCAAAAATTGAATTTCGGCGCTTCGCGCCATTATACTCATGTTTTGACTATATTTTGTTCCATTTGTTCCGAGTTTTTGATTTTTTTCCGAAATTTTTTGTTTTTATGCTCTAGAAAGATCGAGCATCGTCAGAAACGCTGAAAAACGATGTTTCTGACCCAAAAAGGGCACTTTAAAATTTAACCCCTTCCCCCAGAATTCCCATTCTGTGCATGCATGGCCGCTTACACAATCATTAAACGACTAACTAAACCAGACACGCAACTGCTAAAAATTTTGGTGAATAAGCGGTCCAATGTAGGGAGGGGAATTTTAGGCTAAAAATAGTATATAACTATACATAGCCTAGAAACGCGTTTTTGTCAAACAACGGCGATCAAAAATTTCCAGACTATCGCGATGAGTGACCGACATTGGGTAGGGGACACATAAGCAGAGCAGAATTCTGGGTGGGGGGGTGAAATTTTAAACCGCGCCTTTTTTGGGCTCAAAAACGGTTAATACGCGTCAAAAAAACCGTTTTTTGACGTTTCTGACGATGAAGACATAAAAAACTTTCGGAAAAAAATCAAAAAGTTCGATTAAATCAAAAAAATATAGTCCAAAAAAGTATATCGCGCGAAGCGCCGAATATTAGACAGTTTGGAGCAAATAAATAGCTAAAGACACTTAAAAAGCACCTTTCCTACGAATCTTTCGGAGACTTCAGGAAAATCACAAATTCAGGGTAGGGAAAAAATTTCTCGAAGTGGGGGGGTAGAAAACCTCGCCCCCACAGGCACGTAACTGGCCGTCCTATTTTAGGGGGATCAACGCCAATTTCTTGGGGGGACTAAGCCCAAATAGGCCAAAAATAGCACAAAATGACGTTCAAAAAGTCCTATTTTTCCGATTTTCTGAATTTTAGGAGTCCGAGCCACCCCCTATCCCCCAGAGATACGTGCCTGCCCCCAAAAGATCATGTAGATTTAATAGTCGATCAAACTGACCAGGGTGAAAGGTCGGCCAACTTTTTCTTGCGCAAGAAATTTCGCACGCCGCCGGGGACTTTGCGGAAAAATTTCGCTGCGCCGGTCGCTCGACGTTTTATCGTCGCGCGACGCCGTCATCGGACTGCGTTTGCCGCCGGGCGAAAGAAAAGCGCTGCCGCCGCCACCCGTCGTTCCCGAGCGACTGGTCGTCGAGCCGATCGACGAAGCGCCAGGCGACAGCGGCTCGACGCCGCCGCCCAAACTGAACATCGCGAGCGAATCGCTCGCACCGCCCTTCGAAGAACGCTTTTGCGTCGCGGGATTTTCGCTACCCGTCGGCGAAATCGCATGACGCAAGCGTCGTCGTCGCGCGGAAAGGCGTCCGGCGAAGCGTTTTCGACAATGGGCGAATAATTTGGCAACGCAGAAGCCAGGAAGGCGCTTTTTAGCGTCAGCGGCGAGCGACGCGGCGAGCGATCGTCGCTCGCGCGTAGAGTCGAATGACGATTTGTGCCATGGTCCGCTGACGCAGCGACGGCGCATCGTCGCCGGCGGCAGGCGTTATCTGGCGTCGCGACAAGAAACAGCGTCGAAACTCATCGTCGACGAGCGACTATGATCGGACGACGATAGTGAATGTGAGGGACTGGTTTTTGACGACGCGATTGTATCGCAGGCGTCATAAAACTCTAAAAACGTTTTTTTAAATAATTTTTCCATCGTAATTTGAGGAGTATCTAAAATTATCAAAAATTGTCTATTATAATTTACTAATTATTCTAAATTATTCACATTATTCATAAAAATTTTTTGTGTAATAATAATAATGCAAATTTCCGCAAGGATTAGCGACTAGTAAATCCGAAATATCTACATACTAAGACACGTTTAAATATATGACAAGTCCGGACCATGCATGATCTCGAAGAGTAATGGCAGCCTAGAGAAAAGTTTTTCACCCCTTCCAGTATTCGCGATTTTCCAAAAGTTTCCAAAAAAATCAAAGAAAAGATTTTGTTATGCTTTTTCAGCCATCTATTTGCTCATAGAGTGCGCGCCATTTTTGAGACCATTTTATGACCTTCGAACAATCTTGCACACCCCCCTCAGAATTTTGGTGATGCCCACCCAGTTTCCCAGAAAGGAAAATTCAGGGTGAAATTCGAAAATTTGGAACCACTAAATTTAGAGTTTTAGCCTAATATGAAAAATAGCTAAAAGATCGTATATAACAGTTTTAAAGTGAAAAACTGCATTTTAAAGTACTATTTGTCCGATTCTAACTAGTTTCGTCACTCTAGTAAGTAAAAAATATAGGGTTTAATCGAAAACTTTGACTTTTCAGATCATTTCAACTTCATTCTATGTATTTTATTGGTAAACAAAACAGAAATGCACTAGTAAAATTTTTAACATCTTTGCTGCTTTTTTACCAAAAATCATGCAGAAAATGTTTGATAGCTCAAAATCGTCTGACAGTGATTCGAGTCTAGGACCCTGAGGGGATAAGGGGGTTTATACCACACTCAACCTCCCAAATGGAAAATGTGTGCCCGCCTATGCTAGTCGGTCATTCTTAGAAAGAAGGTGGGCGGAGGGTGTAAGACCTTCCATTTTTGGCCAAAAACAAATAATGAAATAAATGCCGAAAATGGGAAATCAAAATTCGAAAATGCGAATATTTCTTTCGTCTTTCAATCCTGCAGTGCAGCGGCGTCGCGCGTGCACTTAGAGGTTGGGAGACTAAATATTATCATTTGCTAAGCGGCTCAAAAGTTAGGAACCGTCGAGCAATTATGGCCCGAAATAATGAATATTCATGCGATGTTGACATAATAAAAATAATCAATAAATACTATTTACTGTTGTAAAATTCCGACTTTTCCGGCAATTGCTGACCGATGAAAATTTTTGGATTTCTCTCCATACCCCTTGAATTTAGGTGCTGATAATATATGCTTACCATTCTTTAAGGGCAACTCTTTCGAGTCGTGCAGCAAAGGCGAATCTGACAACAAGACAGGGCCATGGCCGATGTCGTTAACCTTCCTTAAGATGTCCATGCGAAATCCGAATATTGCTTTGAAAGATGATCGGACCAAACGCCGTAAAATTAAAAAAGATCCCTTATTCCTGTACGCATTTTTGTGTCACAAGTTTCTACGATGGCAAAAGTGAATTATTCCGCAGTTAAGTGAGCTATGTTGCAAATTGCAGATTGTTGTAAATTACAAATCCAGTTGTAAAGTGTTGAGTATTGCTGTTCAGGGAGAACCAAGGGTAAATCGCTGGCATCCTCTATATAGGTATTATAGGAATAAGTCTCTATATAGGTATTATAGGAATAAGTATGTAAAAAAGCAAAATCGGCTGTTTTGATATATCCTTTCAACAGCAATACTATTTAATGCGTACGTTGTTGCAAACAATTCAGAAGAACACAGATGCTTGACCTGTTGGAAGAAAAAAATTTGCAAGCGCAAATATAATAAACCATAAAATACGACAACGGAATTCGATAGTCACACTGAATAGGCAGTAAAAAGTATAATATAACAAAATCGGTAAAGTTATTATACGCGAGATCACTAGATAAAGCGCATCGATATGATCAACGTTTATAACTCGATGAATTAGCTTTTAAGCTTCATAATCCTGTCAAGAAAACATTAATATTGAGAGTTTTTACTAAATGTTCAGGGAATACATTACTGGATCTTTAGACGACGAATATTTGCCTTCGATTTTAGCTAATTAGTCGGTATTGAAGCGGTGTTGCAAAATAAACGAAAGGCTAAATTATGGAAGTTTAAATTTATTTCACTTCACCATGAAACATTTAAAGTCACAGTAAAGTGATACAGAAATCGTCTATTCGCAACCATTCAAGATTGGGGCAGGCACGTAGCTGGCCGTTCTATTTTAGGCGGCCAACACCAATTTTGCGGCGACTAAGCACAACAAGGCCAAAAATAGCACAAAATAAAGTTTAAAAAGCCCTATTTTCCCAAATTTTGGGGAGTCCAGACCCCTCCCCCCACATTCCCCCTAGAGATTTATACGTGCCTGGATTTGAGACCTGAAGTCGATCTCAGCTAAACATCTTTGGAGTGCCTAACCAAAAGCTCGTTTCGACTCTTGGCGCTGTATGAATAAATTCTGGTTTTTCCTAGAAGACCCATCAGGGATTGACTCAAGCTCAATAGAGAAAATTCTTACCTAAGAGCGGTTTCAGCTGACAGAACACATTCATACATACGCAGTTTTCTCTGTATTCGGCAAGGGTTTTTCCACATGTACAAAGACTTTTCGGGACCGTCTTTGTACATGTACACACATTTTTGGGAAGACAAAAACTGCAAAAAGTCTGAAATAAACACAAATTCGGCGCTTCGCGCAAAATGAGTACTTGTATGTATGTCCTATACAGACTTTTTTTTACAAGGTCCGTTTGGTATTAGTTTGGTACGTCGACACCCTTATATTTTTCACAATTTTTAAAAAATAGTGTACTAAAATACTTTCTGGGTAAATTGAGTACGTAGATTCCGAATTTGGCATCGGTTTTATTTTCGGACTGACCTCTGAAGAACTACTTTCGAATTTTTTTCAAAATTTTCACAATTTTGAAAAAATAGGAAATGAAATATTTTCTGGGTAAATCAAGTAGGTACGTAGATTCCGAATTTGGCATCGGTTTTATTTTCAGACTGGCCTCTGAAGAACTACTTCCGAATTTTTTTCAAAATTTTCACAATTTTTGAAAAAAATAGGAAATGAAGTATTTTCTGGGTAAATCAGTAGGTACGTAGATTCTGATTTAGCATCGGTTTTATTTTCAGACTGACCTCTGAAGAACTATGCGAGTGACCAGTGGTCACTTTCAATTTTTCAAACTTTTGGTGAAAAGAATGAAACAAATATATTTTCTTGGAAATCACGAATGGTCAATACATTCTGAATTTGATTAGTTTTATTTTTAGGTTGACCCCCAAATATGAGTGACCAGTGGTCACTTTCGAAAATGTACCATTTATTTCATTCATTTCACAAAAATTTTGAAAAAGTAGAAAGTGACCACTGGTCACTCACATGTCGGGTCAACCTAAAAGTCAAAACTAGTCAAATTGGTAACCTAGTGACCATTGTGATTTCAAAAAATATGTTTTTCTTGTTCATTTCACCGAAAGTTTGAAAAATTCGAAAATGACCACTGGTCACTCACATAGTTTCTCAGAGATCAGTCTAAAAATAAAACCAATGCCAAATTCCGAATCAACGCTACTCGGTTTACCCAGAAAATATTTCATTCCCTATTTTTTTTCAAATATTTTGAAAATTTTGAAAAAGTCAAAAGTGACCACTGGTCACTCATATTTCGGAGTCAACCTAAAAATAAAACTAATCAAATTCAGAATGTATTGACCATTTGTGATTTCCAAGAAAAATATATTTGTTTCATTCATTTCACCAAAAGTTTGAACAAATTCGAAAATGACTCACTCACATAGTTCATCAGAATCAGAGGTCAGTCTGAAAATAAAACTGATGCCAAATTCGGAATCTACGTACTCGATTTACCCAGAAAGTATTTTATTACTATTTTTCAAAAATTGTGAAAAATATAAGGGGTATCGACGTACCGAACTATCCGGTCCGTTTGAACACAGTGTACAAAGATGGTCCCCAAAGCCTTTGTACATTTTGTACTGCAAATTTTTGTGTACTCAATATGGCACAGTAGCGATTTTAGTGTGGTATAACAGGGTTTCCGATCTTTGGTAGTGTATTTTAGCTAATTTCTGGGTTTCTGACACTAAAAATTTCTAAAAATTGTCTCAAAACAGCGCAAACCGCCGAAAAATCTGACATTTTTGTACTTCTAAATGCAAATTCTGCCATTTTGAAGATATATAGGACAAATAATACGTCATTACACGGAGCGACGTCAAAAATTTTGGAATTTTGCACCTTTTACACTTTTGTCTTCCCAAAAATTATTGATACATGTTGTACACACAAATTTTTGAGTGCTTTAATATGGTAGAGCCGCGATTTTAGTGTGGTTAAAACAGAGTTGTTCGTAAAAGTGATTTCTAAAGCCATCTACTACAGGTTGAAATGCGAGCAAAGCGCCAGCTTCCATATCAATAAAACATTTAACTTGACTGCATGTAATATCACATTGTCGGCTATATATTACCTGCAGTCTAGGCCGCTGGTTTTTGACTGCATAAAATTCTTACATTATGTACTTTATTGCCTGCAGTCATAGGCAGCTGGTTTTCGACTGCATATAATTTTACGCTGTGTGCTATATTACCTGCAGTCTAAGCGCTGGTTTTTGACTGCATAAAATTTTACATTGTGTACTTTATTGCCTGCAGTCTAGGCAGCTGGTTTTCACTGCATATAATTTTCACTGTGTGCTATATTACCTGCAGTCTAAGCCGCTGGTTTTGACTGCATACTTATAATTTTACATTGTGCGCTATATTACCTGCAGTTGACTGCAAACAATTAATGCCATGCCCACCCCAAGTATATGTCATGCAATAATATTCTTGTCTGACTCCGGTCCCCGGCCCCAGCCGGAGTCAGGGATTTTTCAGCCCCGGTACCGCCCTGGCCTGGGCCAAAAAAGTCGCCCCGGTCGATTATAAGCCTAATTCAGACAAAATTTTAAGACCGGACAAAAGCGGACCACCTGCTAAAAAAAGCGGACATCAAAAACCGGACAAGACTTTTGACCAGACAAAACCGGACCACAAACCTAAAAATCGGACATAAATGGACAAGTTGGCAACAGTGGTGCAGCTCACAGCAGTGTTGCCAACTCTGAAAAGACCAACCGGACATACCAACATTCAAAACCGGACAAAACCGGACAAGAGCACAGTCAAATTCCGGACAAAACCGGACAAACGATGTATACACTTGATAAATAACAAAGCGGCTAAAATTTATTCAAATCAACTATTGCACTTAAATATCCTACATTGAACGCATTTTGCACATTAAACAAGGCTTCATCAGAAAGTTATAACGATTCATTAATGCACACGATATCATCATCACAAATGCTACGACCGTACATTTTAGTGTTAAACAATTTAAGCATTGGATCAGTAACAGTGAAGGTGCAACAATTCTCGCCCTTCCAACACAGTAAAAAACAAACACGTAATAAAGCATCAGTAGTTTTGACATCTAAGCGATTTCGTAGTTTGGTCTTCAGCAAACTTAATACAGAAATACCCCGTTCAACGCTAGCATTATAAAAGGGAAAACTTAAAGCAGACAATGCAAATGAGGCTTTAAAACTAATGGCTTTAATGTGCTTGGCCGTTTTAACATGATTAAGAAGAGCATCGTGTTTTGGGGTAGATTAGCAGAACATAATTTACAGTGAGCATAACCGTTTGAGCCTTCTACTAGCCACAATTTGGAATTTGGTTCCCGAACACCGTTTTTTCCCAGCGATTTGGTTGACATTATAGACGAGACCCAAAATTTTTTCCCACTTTTTCCAACCTTTTTCCACGTTTTTTAAGAAGTCTAAAAATGTTTGAAATAGACCCACTGTATTAAAAAATCAGTGTTTTTTAAGTAGAACATCCTATGTGCTCATGTAATAGCGGTGTTTGATGTACTTTTTGTATAAAAATTTGGCTAAACTTTACTTCATGGTGTGAACGGAAAATTTGCAGATGTATGTACAAAGGAACGATATTGGTTGAAATGAGGAGGACATACAAAAAGAAAGTGCGGAAAAGAAATTTCATGGAAAACGGACCAATATTGGTGAAGATAGAGTTACGGTACTTTACTTTGTCATAAATGCACCCAGATGACAGGCAATGTAAGCGAGAATATAAATGTGGATCTGGAGTGTTTCAAAAACTAGGGCATCAGGAAAAGTCTGTGGCGATGTGAGCAAAAAGGATTGAACAAGTTACTCCGGATATAGCTACATTGAAGTGGGTATTTTACTGTTTACCAAAATGTTCCGAATTTGGGCTAAAAACATATTTATCTGACATTTTCAAGGTCGCTGATCACGAAGAAATAACCTTTATTGCGCAAAAAAATTTTTTGTTCGAAAATTTTTAAATTTGAAAAAACAATTTTTTGCATAGTTTTTCTGTCATTTTACTTCGTAAGATATGTGAAAATTCGAAGCTTCTGCTTAAATGACGGTTAGGCTTAGGCTTTGGGCTGCTTAGGTCGAGGTCACTCCCGCTTAGATCGAGGTATAGATGCTTAGGTCAATGTATAGATGCTCAGGTTGATATATAGATGCTTAGGTCAACCTGAATTGGGTACGTTATTCTGCATTCCACTGTTTGAATCTTCAAATGGTTGGAACTTTGAGATAATCCAAAAATGCTGTTTACATCGTATTTGAGTAGAAATCTTTGGCTAAAGTTAAGAATATGGTACTTTTAGAAAAGGAGCAAAATGAATACGGAATGCCAAAATTTTTGTGCCAAACTGGTAGAACATGATAAATTGAAGCGCGGAAAAAAATTTTGGTGAAAATCTGAGCCATACTTGCAAAGTTGCAGGCAACTGTCGATTTGAGTGTTGGGTGGGACGATTAAACGACTCGATCCAAGGACTTACACATTTGTCAGAAATGAATAATATGGGCTGAAATTATGGAAGGAAGCATAGCAATGAAAGAGAAAAAAGAAAAAAAGGCGCGGAAAGCTGTTTGAAATTTTAAAAAAACTTCTAAAAAATTTCCATTTTTTTGCATGTTTTTTCGGTTTTACTTGATAAGATATAGGAAAATCTAAGTTTTTGCTTCTAATATGCTTAGGCTTAGGCTTAGTATATCCGAAAAGGTGTTTTAAGCTGCTTAGATCGAGGTCGCTCCCGCTCAGGTCAATGTATAGATGCTTAGGTCGATGTATAGATGCTTAGGTCGATGTATAGATGCTTAGGTCGGTGTATAGATGCTAAGGTAGATGTATAAATGCTTAGGTCGATGTATAGATGCTTATTTCGACGTAAATTGGGTATCTACATGTGATTCTGCATTCAGCTGTTTGAATCTTCAAATACTTAGGTCGAGTAGATGCTTGCGTAGGTCGAGAAGAGGCTAATTAACGAAACCCACAGCTTTTGTAATATTGATTATAGACGGATGAATGAATATTTTTCCGCGCTTTCTTTCAACGTGTTCTAAGTACTGAGCGAAAAAATCCGCTCTTCTGAAGCTTATTTCATAGTATCCTGAAAGTACCATATTCAACTTACTCCGAAATCTTTAACTGGATGTAAACAATGATAAAAATAGTAGAATTACAAAAAAATTTCTCAAAAACTTTGTGCAAAACATTACAAAAGAATTTTCTTTAATCTTGCTTCACGCGCAGTAGGCTTAATTCTAGAATAGATAGAAGTCACAGAATTTAAATTAATTGGGATTTATCGAAAGATTAGTAGTTGTAAGGAAGATATTCAAAAGAAATTATCGACGGAAAGCATTTAGAAGGGGAGAAATTGAGGAATGAAGTTGTAAAGTGATAGAAGCACAAAGCATGGGAAGGCGACTGCTGTAAACGGCATATTGATTGATCTAATGTATACTGATGCATACATACGTTTGTTTGTATGTAGGTACGCAATGTTTAGGGAAGGCGACTGCAAAAATCGTCGCAATGATTGATCAAACTGTCTTGTGTACATATGTATGTAAGTAGGTACATAGGTAATATGTTCACTAGCAAAGGCGACGTGCGATAATGCTGACAAATTGATGAATCTATTATGAATTAAAGAAGAACAGGTTAATTCGAACATACGTGCACACGATGAACGTTTATAAAGGACCTAGGTTACATAACTATCCACAATGCATTTATTGGTTTCTATGTATAGCTTGAACGAACATTATGTACTTAAATGAATACACTGCGATCGGTCGATGTAAGTTTACATGACTATCATAAAAGAATGTAAGTTAGGCGCATTTACTGTTGCCTTGATAGAACACTCCGTTCCTATTGCATTGGATTAATGCACAGACAGGTGATCTGTGAAACACTTCTGAGTGACAATTCTTCATCTACTGTAGGGTTGTCAGATTAGTAATCTTTTGCTCGCCATGGAAGTCGCACGTAGGTTCTCTATGCAAATTTTTTATTATCATGAGTGATTTACGTAGTAGGCGCTTGTTCGGTCGCGAGAATTATTTATTACGGATAGTTTTAGGTTAGTAACCTTATGCTCACGTGGAAGTCGACGTTGCTTTTCTATGCAAATTTTTTATCAATCATATGAGTGATTTACGTTGTTCCGGACAGCCGAGAATTGCTTATTCCGGTTGTTTACGCTCTACCGTGCGTGCTGTGTAATACGCATTTCTGTACATTGGATTGTGATCAAGATTGTTATGCTTTGCGCAGTTGCTGCGTTCTAAGAATGTACCTTAATCTTACAGAAATTAAATAGCTATCCGGCGATTCGAGCGAAACACTGACAAATGGTATAAGATTGTCAATTAGTTAGTATCGAAGAAGCCGGATTAAAAATCTGATAGGTTTGGCAGAGCATTGAAATTAACCGTTTCGACAGCTGCTATTGATACGGAAATCAGATTTCGTTTTGATGTGGCACATTTGTGGAACGCTCGAAACTGTTGATATGCGAATTTTTATCATCAGATTTTGTTTCGACGTGGCACATTAATCAAACGCTCGAAACCATTGATATACGAAATTTCATCCAGCGACTGCTGAAAGAAAATCTTACGACTGTCTGGATCAGCACGGAAATCAAGAGATAAAAGTGAGTGAGAATTTACACTTCAGTAATTATAATAATGGTCATGTAAACAATCTGGTGATCAATCTTGTTTGTTAGTGTTAGTTAGAAAGGGAAGGATTACGTATTTTGACGAATAAGGGTGCTAGCGTCATTTCTTCCTAAGTCTCTTCTAATATTTATTTTTTAGGCTTAGGCTTAGTTATGTGCCTTCAAATTGGTGCCAGGGGATGATGTAAGCCTGAGTCAGATGGGGCGAAAATTGCGGAGCGAGCGAAGCGAGCGAAGCAATTTTTGCCCCATCTTTGGCTTAGGCTTAGATCATCCCCTGACACCAATCTGAAGCCGCAATGAGCTCAAAGATAATTTTGATTAAGGTGAGAATAGTGTTTTAATGCGAATTCAAGTAGGAGATTTGAATAAAGAAGTTGAAAACACAGACGGAAATGAAAGTAAGGAAATGAAATTTTTTGAAAATTTTTGTTCTCAATCAAAGGCTTTTCCGTCTGTTTTTTCAACGTTTCTATGTTAAAGATACGATGCTTAGAAATCGCATAGAAAACTGCTGTTTTTTTGAAATCTGGAACATGGAGCTATTCTAGAATTCGCCCCGCGCAGTATAACTTAATTTTTGTAATCTGCAACCGTTAAAATGGCAGAAAAATATGTTTTTAATGAAAATTGGAAACTTCTGAAAAACTGCAAAAATTCCTTAAAGTGGCTCAAAATGGTTAATGTCCAAGGATAGTGTTTGAAGTACCGTAACTCTGTGAATTTTGTATGGATTTGGTTTATTTCTTTGTTCCGCGTCTTTTAGTGACATAAAGTATCGTTTTTGCGCAATTGTATGGCAGTTCTGCCGAAATGGCGCAAAATCAGTTCACACCATATTCTTCAGAAACTCCAAACATTTCGCACTCTACTAGAAATATCACGATCAGTATACGTTATTTCTGTTAAAATTTGAATTTCCTTCCTTCAGTAAAGCATTTTAGCCAATTCTGAAGTCGCTTTTGACAATAAAAACTATAATCTATCAAATGGCGCGAAGCGCCAGAAAATTCTGAAATTTTAGCTCTCTAAAACGCATTTTTGCATTACAAAAACTATCCAAATCCGTACAGAAGATAAGGATTTTCAATCATAGCGTAGTTCTAGACCAGATTGTCGATCAAAATGCTGCAATTGGCGTAGCGCGGCGCGGCTTAAAGATTAATAACAAGTAAGATTTAAATCAATTCGGCGCTGAAGCGCCGAAAAATTTTTCAACTTTTACCTCTCTTAGACGCATTTTTGCATTTTGAAACAGGACAAAAGCGGACCAACAGCTTAAAAAACCGGACATCGAAAACCGGACATGACTGTCGACCGGACAAAACCGGACATCAAGCCTGACAAGCGGACATAAATGACCGGTTTCCGGCCAAGTTGGCAACTCCTGGCTCACAGACAGACCAACCAATTAGTTTTACTTACTGTGGGTCATATTTGCTTACGTCGACGATATAACTTATCATCAAGTAAGCCCTGCCATGAATTCAGCACTGGCATTAAAATCAAAGCGTAATTGAACAAAATTAGTAATGTATTCTTAATTTATGTAAATGACCTATGTACATATGTAACTTGATTAAATATAGTAAAATTTACCTATTTGCCGATGATGTCAAAATCTTTGGTCCATCTTCTGTTATCATTTAATACAAAAAGATCTGGATAATATTTATGCTTGGTCTATTGATTAGCAACTTCCTGTTACAACGGAAAAATGTGCAATTTAACATCTTGGTAAAAATAATCCAAAAAAGCTATATTCTTTTGAATAATATAAATATTCCGAATGGCATTATAAAAAATAGTTCCGTTCGTAATCTGGGTGTTTATATTTCTCATAATCTCAATTGTAAGGAACATTTAATCACATAATTGAAAAAGCTGTTTCTCGTTGTTTTCTGATACACAAAGCTTTTCTTTCTCGTGATAAAGATATTTAAGTTAGAGCCTATTACTACTTATATGTAAGATCGATGCTTGAGTATTCTGTTTCTGGAATCCATATTATGCAAATGATATAAATCGTCCAGAAAATGTTCAACATAAATTTACTAAACGTCTTTTTGCTTTTCACTTGCAATTTAACCTATCTTGAACGCCTGAAGGTTCAACCTACCTTAACTTCGTCTTATTCACAAACAATGTCCCATGTATCAAGTTATTAACAGTTTATCTTGTATTTATAACTTCTGGGGCTTTGCCCGCTTTCAAGTTGTTGGAGTATCTTAGCGCGCGCAAATGAGTTGGCTGATTAAGTACTTGAAGTATGTACGGATAGCTAAACTGACAGCACGCCGTCAGGACAGATACCCAACACACAACAACTACGAAAGCAACAAACCCCAATGAAGTACCTTCGGGGCTTACCTAAGTACCTATGCTACAGCTAGCGCTGGTCAAGAAGCTGCGGTAAAAACCTGCACTCTTCCAAAATGACCCTGAATACCTACTACCTAAAATCTCCACGGACATAATTGGTCCGGTACCTATGGAGATTATGGGTTGGAGATGCCGACCGCAGATCTTAACCAGGAGTAATTAGATAACCCCGGAATTTGCCCTAGGTCCTTGGACCTCTTTAGACCAAAAGAAATATTTTTCGCGAAAAGAATTGAAAAGGTTTCGCACTAGATTACCTATGGCGAAACAACTTACAAATTTCGGTTCCAATAGCACTCTGTACTTAAATCACAACAACAAAGAGCTCTTATCCGGGCTGTCATCCACTATAAAAATTATGTAATAATTTTTATAGGTTTTTGGTTCGAAAGAGGAATTATGAATTTTGAACGAAATGATAAATAAAAGGTTTTACCCAATAGAATCCGGCAATTATTTAAGTCGAGGCCGGCCAATTCCCAATCCTTAACTGCCTGCGGTATAATGCACCTCTAGACAGCTAATTTTCTAGCTTTTACCAAATCAAAACAATATGTACAATCTAATGGCGCTGATAAAGTCGGAGAAGACACGCCAGTAATAAGCAAAGGCCAAACTCTGCCACCAAACTAACTACTCAGACTAATCATCCTAAGGGGGATTGGCCCACAGTAATATAAGAAGAGAAATAGAAAGAAATGTTATTTATAAGAAATTGGCGCTACTTGCGCATGGATTTTTCCGGTCTCTGCACAGGCTCAATGTGAATAGCGGTCATGTCGCCTATGTTTTAATTGTAAAGAAATGATAGGGGACTTGTAGGGTGTTCCACAGTAAAAAGGTCGCATCATAGTATCTCTCGCGACACCTAGCGACAAGAGTCCAACCAATTGACACTGCGTGGTCGGAATGCCTCCGCATGTCATATCGTCGATCTGAAAATATGGCTGGGTCGCCAAAGTGGAAACAAATGACCGGATGGTTGGTCGGAATTGGCGCACTAATGTGCGCAAAGGCCGTACAAGTAACGGCTCGTGTAGATACACTATCTACATATTGATGCTAATGAATTTTTCATTTTTACTTCCGACATAACCCGATCCGAAAGTCATCGTAAATTTGCGTTACCAGTTGTCCGTTCCAATGCTCACCTCAAGGATTTTTCCCAACGCTACCTCAAAATTTGGAACTCCTTACCTGATCATGTGGTTGCTTCTCCTAACGTTTGTCGTTCAAAAAATAGCTCCTAAACATTGATTTTACGATTTTATCGTTGGGGCATAACCTAGTTGTATCACTTCCTTGATCTGTATGTCCTTTTGTTCAGTCGCTGTTCTATCACATATTCGTGTTTTATCAAATTTCGCATATTCTCCTGGACAATAAACATTTTCTTGTCTTGTCTTGTCAAGATGTTCTGATTACATACACCAAGTCCTCCCAGGATTGAATCTATTTTTTACTGTACCAACCAAGCCAAAATCTTCATTTTACGACGAAGTATGTCAATTCGCGAAAATGTGTTTTGTTTAAAATTATTTGGTACGAATTGTAAATATAGAGGTGCCCTATGTGTGCAAAGACAACATAGGACACGTGTATTTGCCTTCGAGATTTACCTAGGTACGTAGGTACTTAAGTCTGCGCTTAGTGCTGGCCCCGATCGCGCGGCTCTAAGGCTTTCGATCTTTGGACCCTTACAGACCTTACGGCTTCGATCCCCTCAGCCCTAATATTGCTGGCTGCTTTTCGTCGGGTGATCTCAGCAGCTACGCCCTAAGACCTAAGGCTACCTACCTAGTCTCGGAATTTGCCGCGGAGGTCAGTTGACCTATCTCAAGCTCAAGTTGTTTATTTAACTTATTTTCAATCAGTACCTGATCAGAAATGTTTTTGGTTCCTAATTTGTGTAGCACGCTGAACAATGAAAACAACAACAACGAGCTCTATGCTGATCAATCATCCTTAAAGATTAGATAATAGTTTTGATCAATTTTTAGGCTTGAGAAATAAATTATGATTTTCGAATGGAGAAAACTATCATACGGAATTTACCTATCAGTCCACTAGATGGGTGGAAGTCCTCGACGAAGGGATGATGGCCGACCTAACCCTCGGTATATCCAAAACCACTGGGTTGGTTTTCTATGATTTTATTCAACGAAGAACACACGGCCTATAGCCGGGAAAACAAATACGCAAAAGAAAAATGACTATGTACAGTCGAGAATAACCGACCAACGAAAAAACCAAAACAAGCCAAAAACTAACACGACCTTCCCTACACTGGCCTCAAGGACCATTACAGTAAATTAAAATAACGATCAATTTAACGTAATACTGATAAACTTTTATCTCAGATCGAATATTATCGATTACACGAGCGGTATGCATTAAACAATTACTATTATCATACACTTAGCTCTACGATACCGGACAAGTATCTAAATGTTTTTTATTATTGAAAGTTTGGGAAAATAATGGGAAGACCGAAGGCATAGCCCACAGTGCACTGTCATAGATAGCTACTAGTATTGGCTATGTTATGGCTATTGCGAACTGCTAAGGCATGTTCGCCTAAACGTGTAACTCTCGCAGTTACAGAATTATAATTTTTTACTTAATAATTTTTAATACAAAATTTTTTGTCTCTTATAAACAAACAAAAATTGATGTTTTCCATGCAGTTGCGTAAAAAACTGTGCAGTCGATTTTGTTGGATAAAACAAGTGATTTTTCGAAAATGTTACATTCCCAGCATCACATTTTCTGTATCGCTTCAACAAAATATTACGTTACACTTTCAATTTTACAATATAGAGGAAAAATTGTTTTACTGCTTCTCCTTGCCTGATCCGTTCGGCTGAATTTAGTACGCGACTAGCGTAGCTAAGAATAAAACGATTTTTCGATGGTAAGTGTTTTTGTGTCAAAATAGCACCTAACGCATAGTTACTTGCGTCGGTTGTTAAAATAAATTGGTGCTCATCATCGAATTTCGGTAATTGTAAAATAGGTGGAGATGTAAATGCTTTCTTCAGAAGCTCCAAAGCGGTTTGGTGTTCAGCCTTCCAGCAAAATTCGACATCTTTACGCAGAAGATGGAATAGTGGTTTAGCAATTTTAGCGAGGTCTTTAACGAATTTCTTAAACCATTGGACTAAGCCAAGGAATTTCTGCAAGGATTTAACGGTTTTTGGTACGGGAAACGAGATTAAATCTGCGACCTTAGACATATCGGGAGCGATGCCCATTGCACTAATGCTGTGGCCAAGAAATTTTACCTCTGTATGCGCGAGATGGCATTTATCAGGCTTGACACGTAAGTTTGCCTTTTTAAGAGCGATGAAAACATTTTCGAGATCTTTTAAATGTTCTTCGAAAGTTCGTGAAAAAATAATTATGTCATCGATGTAAACGAGACAAGATTTCCAATTTAGACCTGCGAGCACAAGCTCCATTAGTCTTTGAAAATCTGCGGGCGCATTCTTTAAACCAAAAGGTAAAACTTCAAATTCGTAATGACCAACAGGACATATAAATGCTGTTTTTTCGCGAGATTTATTATCGAGTGGAATTTGCCAATATCCAGATTTCAAATCTAGTGTGCTAAAATATGTGGCACTGCCTAAAGTATCAAAATAATCGTCTAATTGCGGAAGAGGGTAAACTTGCGTTTTAGTAACGTCATTTAACCGTCGATAATCGACGACTGGCCTAAGGGAACCGTCCTTTTTTCCAATGAGAAATAATGGACTTGCCCATGGGCTAGTAGTAGGTCGAATAATTTTATCCACAAGCATTTCATTTATAATTTTCTGCATAGATTCTCTTCTAGAATGTTCAACACGATAAGTTTTTCCAACAACGGGTGGATTATCCCCTGTGTCAATATGATGTTTCATCAAGGGGTACGACCGAGAGGTTCGTTTTTTAGTGCAAAAATTGAGTCGTATTTTAGACATAACTCACGAATTTGTTGCTGTTGTTTAGAATCAACGGCGGAGCCGTTTAAAGCCTTATTTATTGATGCGAAAAGTTCTGGTGTCCTATCATCCAAAGATGAAACATGTGACACAACCTCGGCATCAGTGGTTAAAGAACCTATTATGTCCCCAGAGTCAACGCGAATTGGCGCCTTAGAGATGTTACAGACGCGAACAGGTATTAAAGGTTGTGAAGCATTGACTATAGATGGAGCAACAAAAAGTGATGTTTTCTCCATAAAATCAGGATTTGGTTCGAATAGTGCGAAATCAAAATTGCAAGAACCATGACTTATGTAGCCAGGTGTAATTAATTCATGCCTAGGTTGTATTATAACAGGCTCAGGTAACGAAACATGCACACACACAACACCAGAGGTGGTTGCGTTGGGTTTCGCGCGAAATTGCAATTTTTCATGAGATGAGAGTAAATTAACTTTTATGCCGTTTATAAAAGCACAACGCTCAATAGGATTAACCCACATGAGTGCGGATTCACAAAAATCATATCCTAAGAGCATGTCTTCCGGCAATTGATCAATGATAGCTACTGAGGTAGAAATAGATTGTTCCGCGATGGTTAGAGTCATATTTACTTTATAGCAAACGACTGCAGTAATTTCGCCTACACCATGCACAACTTGCAAAACTTGTTTCGGTGGTAAATTGAAACCAAGACGCAAGAATGCAGATGTGGTCATCATGGTGACCTGTGAACCTGTATCTATGAGAGCAGGTACCTCAACGCCATGAACTTTAACGAGAATAGTGGGTAAATTTGTTCCAGCGTGACTTACAATAGGAATATTAGGATCTAAGATGTTAGACGGAGGTAGATTTATTTTCTCGTAAGTTGCAAAACGACGTTGTAAACGTTCGTACTCTTCGAGAAATTCTTGCGACGCGAATAAATTAGGACGCGCGCTAGATTCTGGCCCTTTCGCAGTAACCGTGTTTACATCATGAGGAGATGTAGGGGTTGGCTGCGGTGGGGGCACATTTATGGCGAGTTGGTTATCTGCAGTGTATGTGACATACGGGCGATTGAAATTATTATCACTGCGATAACTAGAGTTATAGTATGTGCCACGGTGTTCATTAGGAAATTGCACAAAAGGTGTATTTTGGCGCGATTGGTTATTATAACGATTATCATAACGCGAATTTTGATAATTAGCACGCGAATTTTGGTAATAATCATTACACTTTTGCCGAAAATTCGATCGTGATTGCTTTGATTCAAAGCGATTATCATTATTCGCATAGTTAAATGAGCGATGTTGACTAGAATTACGATAGCGTGATTGAGAACAATGCCTATTCTGCGAATTCGAACGCGATGGCGAACGATTTTGTCGCGAAAAAGAACGCGATTGGCTGCGATTGCGCACCATAGAATTAGTATTCCGATCAGCTTGATTATTAAAATTAGCATTATTAGACGTTTCCTGCCTTTGACGCGTGAAGCATTCCTCATAAATGTGACCTATGCGCTTGCAAAAGGTACAATATTTACGAGAAGAATTTTCTGGTTTCTCAGCACGCGATGAGCAATGAAACGTTCTATGACGTGAACGATTTGGATCATTTTGATTAGATGCGCGAGGAGTATCTTTAGGTACTACGCTGCCTACTGGAGCAGCTGTTACCGATACGTAAGGCGTTACTGGCCTTTTTATCCTCAAATTCTTTATTAGCAAATTCAGCGCTAAGCGCATTGTCCAAAAATTCAGCTAATGATGCTCTAGGTTTTTTATGATATGCCTCTTTCGAAATGTGTGGTAATAAACCTTGTTTTAGTTGATGTCGCATTAGATTATTGAAATGTGGCGAGTCAACTTCAAGATAGGGATCCGATTTAATTAACTCTTTGCGAAGCGAGAGATAATAAGCTTTTACCGATTCGTTAGGCTGCTGTTTGTGTGACAAGAAACGATTAAAGAGCGCACCGGTGTCCATAGGACAAAATTCGGTTATTAGCGCTTGTTTCGTTTTTGAATACGATTGTTGTATGTCAGCAGGTAACGAACGGTATAAACGCAAAGCATAAGGATCAAGAAATCCAGTAGCGAATTTTAAACGATCAGCTTTGTCAATATCATAGGTATTGGCAAGCGATTCAAATTCCGCAAAATATGCTTTCATATCCGATTTATCGCCATCAAAAAATTTTTTATTAGCAATTGCAAATTGCATTTGCTGCAAAAATGGTCCGTGATGCAAGGAATCAGCGAGACGCGAATCACCACGCGAGCTTTCAGATGAAGAACCTGAACTATGCCTATGACGTCGTCTGCGCGATCGAGATTTGCGACGCGAGCGACGGCTGCGTGGACGATCATAGCTGTTAGATGAGCTGTCGTCAGAGAATTTGACATGCTTTTTGCTACTAGACGATTCAGGTGGAGGTGCAGATTCGGTGTTAATGCCAGATAGATTTATCTCAACCGGTTGCATTTCGATATTAGAAGAATGCAAGATAGGATTATTAGGTGGTATTTCCACGTTTATAGGGTTAGGTACATAATTATTGGGCAAGATTTCTCCTTGAGGTGGAAAATACTGCAGCGGTGGTGGATTAAGTTGCTGCTGCGAAGTCGCAATAGAAGGATTAGGTACGAAGGAAGGCGCATTACGATTTAATGGCAGCGACGGCCGAGATCGCGACGTCTGCGAAATCGATACCGACGGCTGCAAAATCGTAGGTATATTCTCCGAAAAACCCGAGTTTTGCACTGTTTGCAAACCCGTGTTTACAGGATTCTGTGACAAATTACAGATTTCCGGCGCGCGATTTGTACAACTTTGAGAGGTATTTTCAGGAATAGTTTCTGAAGGTGAGCGTGAATTCGATGCTCTGTTGCTAGTAGACAACAGTGAAGATGCCCTATGCGTACTTTGCGCACGATTTGCACTTTGCGCATTAAATTCAGAAAAATTTGCGCTATCGATTGAGTGGTTAATGCGCTCAGCTACATTAGTTTCTATGCGATTCAGAACTGGTTGGGGTTTAAGCATAGTGCTTAGCTCCAAACGCAGTTTACGCATTTCATCTGCATTTGCCTTTTTATCTTGTTCAAAGCGCGTAGAAAGATCCGAAAATTGTAAATGAATAGCTTGTAGAGCTTTCAAAAGGAGATCATTAGTCGCATTAGCATTAGCACGCTCTCTGTCGGCATTCGTGCAGCGACTATGATTACTCTCTACGTCAGAATCGTGATTTTCGCGTTCCGAACTGGTTTCAGGATTATTTGCCGTGTTAATGGTATTTGTATTATCGATCATTGTGTGACTTGATGAATTGTCGATATTAGGATCCGATCTAGTTAGCGAAAATTGATTAATGCGAGATCGCATGGTACTCAATGATAATTCGTCTTCGGACTGTGTATTACTCGCGGCATGTAGTGACGTGGGTAATTTATCATTATTCGCCTTAGTCGTTACGTCTCTCGTAATTGTGTCATTACTCGCAGAATTACACGCGCTATTAGAGTCAACAGGCGCAGTAGGTAATTGGCGAGCTGAAACAGGTGGCGTAGAAGGTTTTTTCAATTTAGCGGGCGGTGTCCGCAAAACCTTTTTTCCTGCCATTTTTCGGTGTCAAAAATGTCGAAAAATGTGCCTTTGGGTAAAATAAATTTCAGTGCGTCGAAATTTTTCCCAAAATAAATGTTTCGAATTAGGCCTTTGTCAATCCGAAAACAGGTTTTTCCACGTGAATAGGACTTCCTTACTTGAAGTAAGATATACCTGACGTGAAATGATCGAGAACAGATAGGACTAGGCCTAAGGCGCAAGATTGTGTACGTGGTTAGAAAAACAGGTAGGTAAGAACCTAAATGACGGAAATTCGTCGTCAGTTGAGAAAAATGATGAATCGTTGCCTGAGGGCTGACGTTTATAGAAAAATGAATATGCGAGCGTGAGAGCTGCCTTCGTCGGTAAAGATCCGATGGAAATAGAAAAATAACGATGGCTTTACCACGATACACAAAATCTTTACCACGGACGCTTACTTAAATTGCACACTGCCACGATCGCGGTCAATACGACAACAAAGGTGAACGAAACGTTACACATTTTTAGATGGCCAAAATGATGATTTTTGGATCGAAAAATAATTTTACGATGATTGATCAGCTCGGCTGTAGCTAGCAGCCTAAAGGAGGGAACATCCAATGTAAATATAGAGGTGCCCTGTGTGTGCAAAGACAACATAGGACGACGCTGATATTTGCCTTCGAGATTTACCTAGGTACGTAGGTACTTAAGTCTACGCTTAGTGCTGGCCCCAATCGCGCGGCTCTAAGGCTTTCGATCTTTGGACCCTTACAGACCTTACGGCTTCGATCCCCTCAGCCCTAATATTGCTGGCTGCTTTTCATTGGGTGATCTCAGCAGCTACGCCCTAAGACCTAAGGCTACCTACCTAGTCTCGGAATTTGCCGCGGAGGTCAGTTGACCTATCTCAAGCACAAGTTGTTTATTTAACTTATTTTCAATCAGTACCTGATCAGAAATGTTTTTTGGTTCCTAATTTGTGTAGCACGCTGAACAATGAAAACAATAACAACGAGCTCTATGCTGATCAATCATCCTTAAAGATTAGATAATAGTTTTGATCAATTTTTAGGCTTGAGAAATAAATTATGATTTTCGAGTGGAGAAAACTATCATACGGAATTTACCTATCAGTCCACTAGATGGGTGGAAGTCCTCGACGAAGGGATGATGGCCGACCTAACCCTCGGTATATCCAAAACCACTGGGTTGGTTTTTCTATATTTTTATTCAACGAAGAACACACGGCCTATAGCCGGGAAAACAAATACGCAAAAGAAAAAATGACTATGTACAGTCGAGAATAACCGACCAACGAAAAAACCAAAACAAGCCAAAAACTAACACGACCATTCCTACACTGGCCTCAAGGACCATTACAGTAAATTAAAATAACGATCAATTTAACGTAATACTGATAAACTTTTATCTCAGATCGAATATTATCGATTACACAAGCGGTATGCATTAAACAATTACTATTATCATACACTTAGCTCTACGATACCGGACAAGTATCTAAATGTTTTTTATTATTGAAAGTTTGGGAAAATAATGGGAAGACCGAAGGCATAGCCCACAGTGCACCGTCATAGACAGCTACTAGTATTGGCTATGTAATGGCTATTGCGAACTGCTAAGGCATGTTCGCCTAAACGTGTAACTCTCGCAGTTACAGAATTATAATTTTTTACTTAATAATTTTTAATACAAAATTTTTTGTCTCTTATAAACAAACAAAAATTGATGTTTTCCATGCAGTTGCGTAAAAAACTGTGCAGTCGATTTTGTTGGATAAAACAAGTGATTTTTCGAAAATGTTACATTCCCAGCGTCACATTTTCTGTATCGCTTCAACAAAATATTACGTTACACTTTCAATTTTACAATATAGAGGAAAAATTGTTTTACTGCTTCTCCTTGGCTGATCCGGACTGACGTATACTTGTTTTATACCGACTCATGTTTGCACTGTTACATATAGGTACTCATTTTCAAAATGCATTAAATATTTATTATGGCATGCAAATGTCTTATTACTGTGATACTCGATTTTTTCGCTGCGTTCCGGCATGTAGGGATTAATTATAAAAAAACAGGTTGTCTATGAACGATTTTCAAGTAGACTGCCTACACATGATAAGTATACATAATTTAAAAGTTTCATTATAAGTACTTGGAAAATTACCAGCAAACAACTGCAAGGACCGTGATTTATAATAAGTAATGTGTTTGTTTCTATGTGGCTGCTTTTATGCACGTCATATCCGTTACCCGATAATGATTTTTTGAACGAAACTGTCAGCTACTGTATGATATTTTCAGCAACTCCCAGGTTTGCCAGGTTGGGGTTTTTCCTCCCAGGGTTTGTAGAGGTCGTTGAGGCATTTTTTAGCGATTGTGGTTTTTTGCGCCTTTGCTTAACCATTGGTTGTCGATTTTTTAAGACAGTTTAAGGTAAAAATTGGGGCTTTTTTTGACAAGAGCACTTGGCAACCCTGGCTAGATTGGCGTAGCCAGGATTTTTCGGCACTTGTTCACTTTAATCCCTATCGATTTTTTTCTATCTTTTTTAACATTATGGTATATACAGCATTACACCATTATGATATATCCATCATATGATATAATGCTTGATTTTCTTCAGTTTTTTTTATTATTTTTTTTTAATTTTTTCATTTTTTTCATTCTTAAGAGATTCGGCATTGGTGTAGCTGGTTCACATATGTATTAAGATAGCCACGTTATAAGTACGTATACAACAAGTATTATCCGGTGAAAGCTGCCACCTAACTGGTTTGATTTGAGTCAAGTCGAAAACAAATAAGGCAGTCATCAGATTTTTGCAGTAGATTCATGTGACTGACCAAAATGTTGGTGCCAGCGTTTAAAATAAGCCTAAGCAATGGGATGCAACTCGCGTCGCTCGCTTCGCTAGCTCCGCTCGTCGCATCCCATTACTCAGGCTTATTTTGAACGCTTGCACCAACATTTTGGTCAGTCCATGATACTAAGCCTAAGCCTAATCAGCTGGTAAACGAGCAAAACATCACGAATAGCTTGTAATCTTTATCGAAATTAACCAGCGTTGGTCGATTGGTTATGGTTCTGGACTTTAGAGCAAGGGGTCCACGTTTCGAATCCGACTGCCAGCAACTTTCTCTCGTTTCCTCAGATGCTATCGACCGCACACATACGCCCTTATAATATGACTATGTTAATACATATGTGAACCAGCTACACGAATGCCAGAGATTCATAATCAACTTTTGCAATAATTTACTTGATAAGATATAGGAAAATGTAAGTTTTTGCTTCCAATATACTTAGGCTTAGGCTTAGTATATCTGTAAAGGTGTTTTAAGCTGCTTAGGTCGAGGTCGCTCCCGCTTAAGTCAATGTATAGATGCTTAGGTCGATGTATAGATGCTTAGGTCGATGTATAGATGCTTTGCTTAGTACCATTCCCGCATTACTTCGTTTTTATTTCTTGCGAGAAGGTAGCTTAGCCGATTGGTAACATGTTGCGCTGTAGAGCGATAGGTCGGAGGGTCAAAACCTGTCACCTGAAAGTTATTTTCTGTCTCGGGAAAACTCGTGTGAGAACCCTGTGTTAAAAAAAGATGGAAAAAATTTACCCTGAATATACTCTAATGTTAAAAAAGATGGAAAAAATTCGATACGGATTAAAGTGAACATGTATACCGATTTTTCCTAGGAATGAGTCTGAAAATTGTTAACCTTAAAAGTCGATAAAAACGTATAAAAATATATCCCAGGTGTTAATTAATGCCTTTTTGGACTATTCACAACTTCTGGCAACAATTAAAAAGCAAAGAAAAAGCTTTTTTATAATCTTTTTTGGCTAAACTTAAGAATATGGTACTTTTGGAAAAGGTGCAAAACGAATACGGAATGCCAAAATTTTTCTGCCAAAATGATAGAACATGATAAATTGAAGCGCGGAAAAAAATTGGTGAAAATCTGAGCCATACTTGCAAAGTTGCAGGCAACTATCGATTTTAGTGTTGCGTGGGACGATTAAATGGTTCGATCCAAGGACCTATATACACATTTGTCAGAAATAAATAATATGGGCTGAAATTACGGAAGGAAGCATAGCAATGAAGGAGAAAAAAGAAAAAAGGCGCAAAAAGCTGTTTGAAATTTTAAAAAACTTAAAAAAGTTTTCATATTTTTTTTTCCATTACATTAATATATAGAAGTCAAAACTAGAAGAAATTGGTGCAAGGCGCCGAATTTCTAGGATTTATTCTCAAAAACTTCATAGAATAGTGTTACGCAACTGCATAGCTCCATGTCTAAAAATTCAAAATTTTTTCAGGGGAATTCCCCTCCTTTTCCCCCACTGCTGGCTACGCCAGTGCCTGGTCACTTCCTGACACCGTTTTTCCCTTATTTAAGGGTTTTTGTGAACTAATATTTTGAGATGTGGAAACAAATTTTGGGCTTGGTTTACAATGTGGAAAATTTTTGTAACGCAAAAATGCGTTCTGTAAGGGTTGAATAAAAAACTTCCAGGCGCTTTGCGCCGGATAGCTTTATTTTTAATGTTTTTAATTGAAGTTCCCGGTGTCTCGCGCAGATTGCAGCTTTTTTATCAACAACTTGCTCTGAAACTTCACTTTAATTTAAAATCCTCATCTACTGAATAGATTTGGTCAATTTTTGTGAAGCAAAAAAGCGTGTTAAAGAGCGAAAATGTCAAAATTTTCCGGCGCTTCGCACTGGATCGATTTAATTCTATACTTGTTATTTATGTTTAGGCTGTGCCATGCCAATCGCTGCACTTTTATCAAAAACTTGTTCTAGAACTTTACTAAGACTGAAAATCATCCTCTGCACGGATTTATGAACAATTTATGGAATGCCAAAATGCGTTTTAGAGAGGTAAAATCCCAAAATTTTCCGGCACTTCGCGCCAAATTGATTTAATTTTATTACTTATAATCAATATTTAGGCCACACCGGATTCAGCCAATTTTTGTAATGCATAAATGTGTTTTAGAGAGCCAAAATTTCGAAATTTTTCGGCGGCTATCAACAGCTTTTTCTAGAAATTTAATATGATTAAATATTCTTATTTCCTGCATTTTTTAGAGGTAAAAGTTCAAAAATTTTATGGCGCTTCTCTCCAGATTGATTTAATTATTTGCTACTGATGTTTAGGCCGCGCCGCGCCAAATGCAGCAACTTTATTGTAAAAATGCGTTTTAAAGAGGTAAAATTTAAAAATTTTCTAGCGCTCTGTGCCCTTTCGATAAATTATTGAGTTTTTATTCTTCGATGAGACTCCAGAAATCGGCTAAAGTGCATTAGTGAAGGTTTGAAAATACAGTTTTAGGAGATAATATTACTGCTCATTATATTCATTGCAGTACACTAAATTTACAATAACCAAATGTTCAAAAACTTGTTTTGGTTTTCGCCATTTTATGTAGGATGAACTCTCTGCAAAAAACATCGGTTTTTTAACATGACCGCACTATTTTTGAATGCTTTCTAGACACCCCTAAAATGTAAACCAAAATTTAAAATGTGGGAAAACTTTGGGTATAGTTCATATTGTGAAATAAATTGCTAGGAAAAAGAGTGCTTTTTGATGCTTTTTACCAGCTTGCCGACCTGGGGTTGGGGTTTTTTCCTAAAACTGAGGGTGTTTTTGGCTTTCGAGTTTTTTGCTCATATGCTTAACTGTATAAATGAAGTCTCTTGAAAAGTCTGTGAGGATTTTGTTTTGACGAGTTGCCTATACTTTGTACAGGGGTTTTTGGGTTTTTCACATCCTCCTAATCTATTTAAACAATATAAGAATTTATTTTTGAAATTTTTTCACGTTTTTGACTGAAAAAAATGCTCAGGAATGCACACAAAGCGCTAATTTGTTTTACTATTTCTGCAATAAAGCGATAGAACTAGCATCATGCAACTATATTGCTCAGTTCTTGAACATGTCAAAATCACAGGTGGGCAATTCCGCACCACCCGCGCCTCCGGGTGGCGCCAGAAGGCACTTCAGTGCCTTTAGAACCTCAGCTGGGTAGCGCCAGAAAAAGCAGTTTTCAATTGGGAGTAGAATTTTCGTTGACCGAAAATTAAAAAAAGTGAGAAAATTATACAACCAACCAACTAGCCAAGCAACCAACCAACTAACCGGCCAACCAACCAACAAACTAGCCAAGCAATCGACCAACTAACCGGCCAACCAACCAACAAACTAGCCAACTGCTCAACCAACCAACTGCCAACCAACCAACCAACCGGCCAAACAACCAACCAACTAGCCAACAAACCAACCAACCGGCCAAACAACCAATCAACCGGCCAAACAACTAATCAACTAGCCAATGAACCAAGCAACTAGCCGGCCAACCAACCAACCAACTAGTCAACCAAACAACAACCAACCAACCTCAACAAAAGGGACCCTGGTACCCTCAGAACCAAAATCCATTGCCCAGGTATGGTCAAAATTTTCCTGCAGGGGGGATTCCGCCCCCGGCTACACCAGTCAGGGTGTTGGGGTGTTTTGTGAGAATTCTTTGAAGTTTTTCAAATTTTGAGTTGGCAACGCTGTTTTTTGCTAGTCTACTCTCATTTATTGCTTGTTGTTTGTCTCCCTTTTTGGGTGCCATGGGAAGCGATTTGCATTCAACACAGCATGTTCAATATATTTTTAGGATCATTAAAGTCGCAACACGATTGATTTTTTTGTCCATCGAACAACAAGTAATGCGTTTTTTTCAAAAGTACCTACCTAACCTAACTATCTCCATTCATTGTTTTTCCACATTTGTGGTATAATTCTGAGAACCGACTTTTTGAGAAGTGGAGAAAAGAAAACTTTTACATTGCCTTACATTGTGGTAAATCTTCGTAATGCGAAAATGCGTTCTAGAAAGGTGAAATTCCTAATTCAATCCGGCGTTTCGCGCCAAATGGATTTATATTCATAGTGCTTTTTATTTATGGTCACTGCGCCACGCCAATCGCTGCACTGTTATAGATGACTTACTGTCGGATCTTTGGCTACAATGAAACTTCCATGCTTCCTACAGTCTGCACAGATTTTCCTATCGCTTGCCTGGTCTTTATTGGTATATAAAGTTAGAATTGTCGCATAACGTTTAAACATTGAAATTTCTGGTCTTTTGCTCTAAATACGATTGTTTTCTGACAATGGCCTAGCTTTTTACCTAATTTATGTTACGGAACATTTTCACACACATGACCGTATAGATCGTCCAAGTTTAGCTAAACATGCTTTACGTCATGCTCGATCTGTTGGTTCATGAGCAATCGCCAGTTATATAAAGTTAACTGAGTGGTGAAGATACGACTCCTTGTAAACTATCCAAAAAGTCTTAGCGAATATTGAACAATTTTTCTTTTGATACTCTCTATTCAAATCGGATCAAATCAGTTGTGAAATTCTTTTAATTCTGTTTTCTTTGTTCTTGGATTGATTTCAGAAGAAAGGCATTGAGATAATGGAATGACAAAACTTATACCTATGTAACCTTACGTACCAATTTAGTTTCTGAAACAGCTATTAAAAAAGTTCGCGAATTCGAATTAAAAACCTAAGGAACATCAGAATTTTTAGGCCTTTTGCATCACTTTTATAAATTGTTATCTATTATTGTCCGATAGATGAGACTTCAAAGATCGACTAACGTGGAGGTTAAGGTGAAAGTGAAGGTGAAGGTTTTTCAAAGTTTTTTCCCCAATTTCTTAAGGTCTTACAAGCATCAAATGTTTCACATTTAAAACTAGAGTGAAGGTCGGAAAATGTAGTTTTACCAGATATAACGTAAAACTGATCGTTATTTTCATCATGATTCACTGTATTTACCGGCAAAAAATGCTCAAAGACCATTTGGGTACCGTGATTACCTGTTTATATGAGACTTTATACAAAGCAAAATTGGTTTTGCTACATGAGCGCAGTATTTTTTAGGTTTTTAGGCTATCCAAAAATAACAGCCAAAATCTGAAAAAGGAATATTTTGGGCATAGTTCACGCGTTGAACCAAATCCCTAGGAAAAACCGGTGCCTCCTTCATTCATGTGCAGCATGGGAATTCTGTAGGGCCAGCACCATACATGCACAACATGGGAATGCTAGGGGAGATGAAATTTTACAGTACCTTTTTGGGCCTAAAAATAATTAGTACTACACATGGGCGTGGGGTAGGGAAGTTAGGAAGTTTGTACCCTCCTCCCTCCTTGAAGTTGAACCCCCCAGATTACTGTAGACCCTCATAGAATTCTATTTTTAGCGACATTTTTTGGCAATTTTACCCATCCTGACCCCCTAGAATTCTTTGCTGCCACGTATGGTGAATACGCGCCAAAAACGTGTTTCGGCGTTTCTGACGATGACCTTTCTAGAGCATAAAAACCAGGAAAATTAAAAAAAGTCCAAAAAAGTCTAATAAATTGAACAAAATGTGGTTAAAACATGAGTATATGGAAACGCTTGAAAAAGCACCTTTTCTGCGAATAATCAGGAAATTTGTGGAAACTTTTGAAAAATCGCGAATTCTGGGGGAGGCGTGAAAAATTTTGAGGGGGTGGGGATTTCTCTGAGCAGGGGTGAAACCCTACAAACCTTCCATTCCCATGATCATGTCTGGTAGCATCAGAAAATTTTAAAAAGTGTCTGCGCTATAAACGAGATGTAAACATAAACGTCAAAAAACACTGTTCTTGATATTTCGGACAGGGTGCCCGGTTCTTCTAGCATATGAGAACATATCTGAATAAATTAAACAAAATACGGCATAAAAAGCAGGGAGTAAACCTTCCAGATGCGTAGCTGTGTAGGAGATAGAGGGAATAGTCCTTCCTAAACTTTGGAAGTACGAGCAGAAATGCACAGTTTTGGAATTCATGGGGGGGCAGGTGAAATTATAAAGTGCCTTTTCTGGGCATAAAAATGGTAGGTACGCGTCGAAAACATCGTTTTTCGGCGTTGCTAACGATGCTCTATCTTTCTAGAACATAAATCAACAAAATTTCGAGAAAAAAATGAAAAAAAGTCGAACAAATTGATCAAAGCGCCGAAAATGTGACACTTTTGAGCAAATAAATAGCTAAAAACGTTCATTTTTAGAGGATTTTTGGGAACTTTCGGAAAATCGCGAATTTTGGGGGGGGGTTGAAAAAATTTCTGGGGGCGGGTGAAAATTTTTCTGGAAGATGAAACCCCCTCAACCCAAGATCATGTTTGAGTACGAGTATTTTTGGCAAAAGTAGTTCCCTTAAAGGAAAAAATCATAAATTCTCGGAGCGTAAGCCCAAAATTTTCGGGCGCTTCGCGCCGCGTCGGGTACATTGTTTTTGTTTTTTTGCCTTCCAAACAACTCAAGCTTGATTAAGACAGTGTGAATATTTCAAAATTCTTTGACCCTCCATGCATAATTATACTTATTTTCCATAATGCTTTTATTCACAAAGTTTATATTCTAAATTGAGTACATACGAAACAAGTCATTCAGTTTTTTTAGAAGTGGCAAGCTTTTATATAATATACATTGTTTGAAAATTATTTATCTGTCCACCTAATACATATTTCTTGTATACTTTTGAAATCAAGTTAAATTTTTCAAATTTTTCAAATTTTTCCTGCTGCAATATGTAGAGTTTATTGAGAAATGCTCAAAAACACCATTATTTTTGCCTTTACACAAATAGTTGCTGAGATATCTGACTTCAAAATTTTAGTCGCCCACAAATTCGGGTGGCCAGCTACGTGCCTGAAACCTTTACCCTAAGTACTCCCCCTCGTTAAGAACATATAACGCCTTGCCCATCTTATATACATGTAATATACGTGGCGTACATGTAACAGAGGGATGGGGCATCTCACCTTAAACTTGGTCGTCCCCTTCGTCCTACAGCCAGAAAATTTTTGATTCTCTGGCGAAAACTTGCCTTTTTGCCATTTTTAGACGTTTTTTGCCATTTTTGCCCAAAAATTGTAGGTCATGCATGACCCCAGCATTCCATTTTTGAAATACTTTTGTTTTTCTGCAATTTTTCGATGCCAATGAAATGCCAAAATAAAGGTAGTTGCGTGCGCCTCTTTCTCGATTTTGCTTCGCTTTCTTCGAGTTTTTAAATTTTTTTATATTTGTAAATTTTGTTCAAGATTTTTTATTTCAAGCTCGCCCCATGTGTGGTCGCGACTCATCACAATGGCGGATTTGGGATTTTGTGACAGGGACGTAACACGGATTTCCTAATATGTTAAAAAATAGTTCGAAAAATATTCCCATTATGCGTAAAGTTGTGGTTTTTCGTCATGCTTTGTTTACATGGCCATTTCTAATGCGAAAAATTTCTAAACTTTCAAAATTCCCGAAATTTTTGTTCGAAAAATGCTCAAAATTAGTGCAAACTCGACACATAGCCGCCATAGCAGAGAGATTCATTTTATTTATAAATGATCTTGGAGGATGCCCCCCCTAAAAAATTTTTACCTCGCCCCAAAAAATTTTTTTCACCTCCGCCTCCCCCAGAATTACGATTTTTAATAAGTTTCCAAAAAATTCACCGAAAATTCGTAGAAAAGTTGCTTTTTAATTTTTTTAGCTATCTATTTGCTCAAAAGTGTCAAATTTTCGGCGCCATATACTCATGTTTTGGCTTTTTTGTTTTCGGCTTTTCCATTTTTTTCGAACTTTTTTTTACGTGCTCTAGAAACATAGAGCATCGTCAAAAACACCGAAAAAAGATGGTTTTGACGTGTACCCACCATACATGAACAGCATTGGAATTCTGGGGGGTTAGGCCCAAAACTTTTTTAAAAAGTGCATTTTTTGGGCTGAAAACCATGGGTTCACGTCAAAAACACTGTTTTTTGACGTTTTACAAAATTCTCGCTCTTTCTAGAATATGAAAACGTAAAAGAAATCTGAAAAAAACCTGAAAAAATTGAGTAAATTGAAGAAAATATAGTTCGAAAAATGTGCAAATGGCACGAAGCGCCGAAAATCTCAGATTTTTTGGGCCAAAAATAGTGCTAAATACGTTTGAAAAGACACACTTTTTACAACTTTTACATAAAAATCGACAATTCTGGGAGGGTCGCAGCCATTTTGCGGGGGGGGGTCACTTGCCATTCTGGGCTCAAAGCCCCCCCCCAGAACACGTCTGGTACCCACCTTTCATGCATATAGGGAGTGAGGGGCTATTACCCTCGCTGAAGGGTCAGCCAGACAAGTACTGTCCGGCGATTTCGAGCCGATGAAACGTTTTTTTGCATCATTTTTGAGGTCAAAAGCAGTATAAATCTCAAGAATTTTCCTGGATTAATATTTTGATATACTTTTTACTCAAAAAAAGCGCCCGAAATTGATTCATTTCTGTATATTTTAGTGTTAAAAGTGGTATAATGCTGTCAAAATAGACTAAAAATGCTTTAAATAGGTGATAGTACCACACAAAAACGTTTTATAGGCTATTTTGACCATTTTGATCCTTTAAACAGCGAAAGAAATCTTGAACGTTGAATTTACTGTTTTGGATTTCTGGAATTTTACCCCTTCTTGCCGACCCTGACCTTGTGCATCTATCGTACCCACCATTTTTGGACCCAAAAAGGGTATTAAATTCCTACCTCCCCCACCCGCTCTCCCCCAGAATTTCCATGCTGTGCATGTCTGCTTCTAAGTTATACAGGAAGGCTCAAAAAACGAATTGCAAATTGATCGCTGTAACTTCTCTGATATCAGACCAAATTGAATACGGCTTGCTTTCTCTAAAAGCCTATTAACTGTGCAAGAAAGCTCTAAAGTTTCAATTATGCGGGTTAAGCAGCTCTTGGTTTACACTAATTTAAGTAAAAGTCGTTTTCAATCTTTTTGTTGATTTTTTGCCTATTTAAGCTATCTTTATAACCATTTAACTACCCAACAAAAAAAGATAATTAAACGAGGTTTGGTTTACACGAAGCCAAGATTATTTGTTCACTGCTAGCGTCTTTATTCTGCGTGGTTTAGTCTGTGCGGAACAGCAGCACCTTTATCACGGGTTGTTGCATTCCTACGTCAACGTTTTTAATTTGCTAGCAGTTGCAAAAATGTGCAACCTTTGATTATAGTTCAATTATTTGTTAGCAAATTTAAATACCGTTAAGCAAATCATTTGGGTAATAGACAATTAAAAGCGCTCTAAAATAAAATAAGTTACATCTAAATAACTTTAGATTTTGTAAAGTTACAGGGTTTCAAAGGCAAATAATATTTTTGGTAGATGATTTCATTATTAGAAAAACGATTTCTGCTTAGTTTATTGTAAATCAACAGCAGCTCGACCTGCATAAGTAAAACTGCCGCATTCTCACAGAGGTCATACGCTCTTACGCTCTTGAACAGATCACGTCGCATTTAATTCGTACCAGTATTGAAGAAGTTATAAGTACCAATATGCCACTCGTTTTTTTTAGCCACCCGGCATATCTTATGCTTAACACATAGGATGCGGAACTCTGAGTTTTAGAATTTTCGGTAAAATACTTGATAAAACTGTTGAAATCATTGTAATAAGCCTAAAATGTTTGTTATGTGCAAAAACTTTTTTCTGACAAAGCTTCAAAAATTTACTCACGAAATCGTTGTTAGAACTGAAACGCCCTTGTTATGTACATAAATTACTCTGCTAATATAAAAATAAAGTTTTTAGAACGCCAATTAAGTCATTAAATGTCATTAATGAGTACTGTCCGGTCCGAAGCGCTGGAAAAATTTGAAAAATCATGATAAGAAATGGCTAAAATCATCAAAAAATTTACATTATTCTTTATTGCGCCCAAGTATTTTTTGACGACAGGTGGGGTGGCCGCCCCCACCTTGCCATCCTTAATCCGCGCCTGTTCTGACGTATAAATAAGGGTTTTAGTGCGCCAAGAAAGTCACTAAATATTCATCATGAGTACTATCGTAGATGCATAACCTCAGATTCGGCAGGTGGAGCAAATCCCAGAAATCAGAACAGTAAATTAAGTGTTCGCTCTTTTTTGCTAGTAAAATGAGGATGATGGTCAAAATAGCCTATATAAAGCGTTTTTACGTAATTATGCCGCATGTTTACGCATTTTCACTCCACTTTGTGTACATTTTATTGCTTTTAACAATAAAAAATGTAGAAATCGATCGATTTAGCTTGAAATTTCGAGATTTACGATCATTAATTTTGTGCGTCTCTAATAAACAGCTCTTAAAATAATTCGGCGCAAAGAGCCAAAAAATTTTTTTCAATTTTGTCGCTTTTGTCTTCAAGAGTGATGCAGAAAATGTTCCGTCAGCTAAAAGTCGCCGCAACATACATACATGACTGGCTGACTCTTCAGTGGGGGTAATACTCCTCACCATGTCGGGCACAGCCTAATTCTGGTAGGTCTGGGTGGTGTAAATCGACAAAAATCCCAATAAAAACATGCAAAAATTAATTCTGGGGGTTTATCGTTTTCGGGGGTCTGCCAGATTCTTGAAGGGTCTATACCTTCTCCCCCACGCACATCGGTGTCCCTCACCGCTGAGGTGTATGCAAGCGTGAAAGGCCGAAAAATTTGGCTAAAATCATAAAAAGTACTCATTGCGCCCAACTACGTGACGAAAGGAGGCGCCCCTCCCCTCCACATCTGGACTCGGGGGTTGGGGTATGCACCCTCCTATAAACCGAAATACCTTTCCAGAAACCAAGATACCCCCCCCAAAAAAAAACCAGAAACCCCCTAGAATTCAATTTTTGAAAATTTTTTGTTTTTTCGCAATTTTTTGATGCCAATAGATTTATAGTGCTTGATGAGAAACGTTGTAAAATGGTGTATTTTCGCCATATCATCATTTTTAAGGCCATTTTTTGACCTTTGGAAAAATCTTGCACCCTCCCCCCAGAACTCTGTTGCCACCCACCTATGCCCCCTCTCCCCTAAATCCGCACTCGTCCCATTTCGTTTTCTCAATTAACATCATTTTCAGCCGCCTATCAATATGATATACTGATTGGGAAAATATGATCGGCCCGCCCGATTCCGAACTTTTGACCGCTATCGATTCTGGCCGAATTAGGCCTCTGACTCTCGACCTATATCCGCTCCATCAAGGCTACACTTTAACTCTGCCCGGCCTTAATTGCGTCGACAGTTGCACGAGGCTGTTCGACTATGAACGAGATTTCGAACTTTTGGAAATTTTCGACCAGGGCCAAATTCCTCACATGCTCACCGACCTATTGGAGCGGTTTTGCGCCGGTCGCGTTTTTTACAAAGGCTGCTTGGTCGTGCAAGTGCGGTCGAAGACCGAATTCGGCCGGTCGATTAAGGCGGACATGGGCCGCCTAATATTCCTCAGGCCCACCCCGTTGTCCCTGCTTCTCGATTTGGGTGCCTTATTGGCCCAGGGCCAACAAATTCGACTCGAGCGGGCCGAGCTGCTGAATTTGGAACGCGGTTTTTGGAAAACCATGAACGAAAAAGACCCGGGCCTCGCCGGTCGAGGCCCCCGCCCTCGTCGTCCGATTTCGGTCCGCCGCCTACCTCCAAAATTTTAGCCAAATTTTTAAACGGCTGCGGCCGATCGAGCCGAAAACGCAAGCTCGAACTGGATCTGGCGCGAGAGCGGGATTTGAACATTTTCGGCTTTTTGAACCGGAAATCGGCCCAGGGCCGAATCGCGCCCGGGCGCCTCGAGCCGGACGTGGGCCAATTTTTGGGCGTCAGGGACCTCAGCCCGTCGTCGTGGAAGCCCATGCTACCGTCGGTGAAAAGCCCGTTGGAAATTTTGGACAAAAAGCGCCTGCTGGACGACCCGCACGCGGGCCAAACGGATTCGGAATGTTTAATCGAAGAGTACGACCTCGAATTCAACGTGGCCAAAATCGACCAATCGAATAAGACCGGCCTGCATCACGCGGGCCGATTCCCCAAAACCAAAATAACTCTATTCAAGCGGCTGTCGGATTGGTCGTATTCGGGCCGGCTTATTTTAGACCGGGGTCGGGATTGCTCCGATCGGCCGAAAATCCAGTCGACCTTCCACCTGGGCCCCGAGTGGATGAGCAAGGCCTACGTGGTTCAATATTTGGACATGGTCAGCGAGGGGGGCCGAAAACCGGCCCAGTTGACCCGCAGGCAACCGGGCCGGCCGGATCAAATTTTGAACATTCGGGGCCTGGCCACGCCAAATAACGCAACTAATCTATAGCAGCCGCGTCGTTTTAGGATTTTATCGCACATTGGGCTCCGTGGCCTAATTTTAAAGCATTTTGGGAACGAGGATGTCGTTGAGTCCGTCCGTTATTAACAATAAACAATAGTCATTTTCATATTTGGCATTTAAATAGCGAATAATTTTGGTCTGCTTCTCGAAACGTGCCAAACATACCTGGACGTGAGGGGTTGGGGGTATGCACCCCGGATAAATTAAATAACCCCCTCCCCAGAAACCAAAGAACCCCCCCCCACCCCCGAATTCAATTTTTGGAATTTTTTTCGTTTTTTTTGCAATTTTTGATGTCAAGTTTTACGACAAAAATTCTTAGATCGCCTACTTTTCTAAAACGCAGAATTTTTGAGCTGTTACATGCATGAAATCAATGCGCATAATTTCTAAATTTCAGTTATTTTTCATTCCAGACATTATTCAAAATTTTTGATGAAAAGTGAATTTTCTATCTGTAGTTGCCTAAAGTGCCGAAAATTTACGGCAGGGGCAAAAGACGATTTTCCGACGTTTCTCATCGATTTCTGTAATAGGCATAAAATCGGAAATACACTTCTATGGGCTCTTCTGAATTATGAGAGTACTCAAGACTACACGTGGGCACGGGATTTGAAAGATTGAACAACCTAAACGACCCCAGAATTCAAATAGAATTTAGTTTTCGGCGATTTTTCGCAATTTCGCTCCATCGACGCTACTCCCCCAGAATTTGATTGTTGCTCAGCCCACTTATGGTCTTGACCCTGGACCCTCCTTTTTATACATTTATACAATTAATCGGAGGATGGCGGGATCCCCTCATCCAAAGTCGGTCGTCCCCATCCCCCAATATCAAAAAATTTTGACCTTCCTTGATTTCTGGCGAAAACGTGCTATTTTGGCCATTTTTCGGTGGTTTTTTGCCATTTTTGGCCAAAAATTTGAGTCCATTTATTCCCCTTCGCCTCAGAAGTGGCTTGGACCTTTCCCTTAGTTTTGAGCCATCACTTGTATACGCCTTGTCCTTGTGTAGTATCCATAGGTGGGCAGCAGCAAAATTCTGGGGGGGTGGTGCAAGATTTTTCAAAGGTCAAAAAATGGCCTTAAAAATGGTGGTATGGCGAAAACAACGCCATTTTTCAACGTATCTCATCGAACACTGTCCATTGACATCAAAAAGTGCGGAAAAAACTAACAAAATTTCAAGAATTGAATTCTGTGTGGGTATTCGGCCTCTGTGGGGCTCGCATTCCTCCCCCCAAATCCCCCCTCCCTTCTGCCCACGTATGGTGGTATCTGTCCTTCCTTTTGTTTTTGTTAAGCTCTAGCTTCTTTAAATTGTTTCGTGTGCTCTCAGCGACATCCTTGCTCGCGTAATTTTTAAGTTCGCCTAAATGTGAATATTTCAGGGAAGCACATTGGCGATGTAAAAAAGTCAGTTGTAAACTCGAAATTCGGTTGAGATGGACAACCTAAAATTTAGCATTTTATGCTTGAAACTCTGCATTAAATAATATACGGTTTTTGTTGTCGGTTTCGAGAAAGTGCGCTGTTAAGTCGCTGGTTTAAACTTTTCAGTTAAGAAAGGTTATATTTAGCCGGATGATTTTACCAAATGTTTTTGAAAAACTAAATGATGAATCGATTTCGAAAAATTAATGCTAAATTGAAACAGTGTGAAGTAAAATCTTCAGTCACTTGCTGGAGGTCGTATCGTAAGTTGCGTAAATTTCTACCGCTTTTATTTCACTTACGCATTTAAACATTACTTTCAAGCCCATGCATGTAACGGCTCGAAATTTTGGGTTCGGTTCCCTGGCATACATGATCTCGGGGTGTTTGGGAGGTTCCCCCAGGAAGATTCTCACCCCCTGCGAAAATCCCCCCAGAATTGGCGATTTTTTGAAAGTTCCCAAAAAATTTAAAAAAATATGTAGAAAAGATGCTCTTTTAAAGCGTTTTTAGCTATTTGCTCAAAAGTGCCAAATTTTTGGCGCTTAGCGCCATTAGTCGCATGTTTTGACTATATTTTGTCCAACTTTTCCGTTTTTTTTTGAATTTGTTCATGTTTTTATGCTCCAGAAAGATAGAGCTGCTTCATAAACGCTGAAAGGGATATTTTTAAAGCGTACCTATCATTTTTGAGCCCAAAAAAGGCATTTTTAATCTTAAGTTCCCTTCCGAATTACCATGCTGTGCATGTATACTTCGCGGCCATTTGGGGGCAGGGGGGTAAATGACCTTCAATTTTTGGCCAAAAACGGCCAAAAAATACGCAAAAATAGCCAAAAACGCAACTTTCAAAAATTTTATGTTTTTAGGGGTCGTTAGGGACGTCCGACCTTTGGTGGGGGATCCCCACCCCCCTGTTATATGTATGTTCAAGCCACCTATGTTCCTACAATTTTGTAATTTCATGTCATCCTAAAATTTTTTCAAAAATTCCGTCGAAATTAATGAGGTTAATTAGTTATTAGTTAATTAATCACTTAATTAATCAGCTCAGAAACGTGAGCTGGGTTTCCAAGCACATATTGTTGTGGGGATTAGGGCTCTGAAATGGGCTCCAGAATCCGAGTGACTCCCGTAAGATTCCGGCAAATTAAATGTTTCAAAAACTTAGAAATTAAATTTTTTAGCAATTTTAAATTCCATTGGATAGAGCTCGATGAGAAATGTCGAAATATAATGTTTTTGCGCCCCTACCATAAATTTTCCGGCGCTTTTTTAACTTTTAAAATTGTTGAACCCCTCCCCGTGAAGTTGATCGCTTCCCATTTATGAGATTTTCAAGTTGTTTACACGATATAGATGAGTAAAGGTCTCTTGTTTTTCTAATAACTAAATTTGTAAATTTCGTGTAATTATTGATAAAAACTATTAAATGCGCATTTTGAATCGGTGTTTGAGTTACCTATAACAATTGTATTGAACGTTAATTCAAAAGCGATGTAATCATTAGGTGCGTAAGGTCAAACTTTAGAAGGGGCTTTAAAACCAAAAATTGCTAAATAGTTGTGCTTCGTAAATACGGCTCTATAGTCCTTTTGGGGTCAGAAAATTGGCTATATAGCTTTTTTGGTCTCAGAAAACTAGCTATAAAGCCTTAATGGATTCATAAACTTAGCTATATAGCCTATTTGGATTAAAAATAGTTATTAATCCCTTTTTTGGAGTTGACAAAATAGCTATATATCCTTTTAAAACTCAGAAAAGACAACTAAAAAGCATTTCTAAGCTCAAAAAATACTATATATTTTTGAGCCCAAAAAGGCTATACAGCGATGGTTCTTGGTCAGAATCGCTGTACATATGGCTATCAGTTTTTCAAAGCTCGGGAGGGTACCTGACCCCCTTCATGCTCTTGTATGGATGTTTTATTAAAATATAGGAAATCGATTTGCGTACAACCGGCACCGGGTGTAGGCAATCGTTCAATAGGATATAAATTTGAATTAAAATTAAATTAAATCTTCAATTTGAGTCTCAATCGTACGTGGGTGTGGCAACTGGCGGGGGTCTGGCAGGGTAGTCTGATCTGGATCCCAGAATTCAGAAATCCTCAGAATCAGGATGATCCTCTGCATTGAATTTTGTTTTTTTTTGCAATTTTTCATGTCAATGGATAATGCTCGAGGAGAAACGTAGAAAACTAGAGTTTTCTTTAAATTTTTCGTGAACTTTGATCCTTTGATATTTTCGGATCCCCGGAATTTTGGCGCTGCCCGCATATGATGTCGATTTCTTCGCTTTCGTATTTATTGACCCTGTTTTTTATGTCGATTTTTGATTTGTCTCTGATTCAAATTCTAATCTAATCAGCGAATCGTTCACTGACGATTTAGTCCTTTATAGCCAAATTAAATAGCAAATTTTGCGAAATCATGTGATTTTGATTGTGAGTCATTGTAAGATTTTGAACAGCTTTAAAGTGTTCTTTTTTCGGCTTTACCATCAATCTGCAACCCGTGTTTTTATAGAAAATCAAACAAATAATAGGATTTTGCCAAAACCTGTTTGGAAACTCCGACACGAAAGCTTACAGATTATGAATAAATAAATTTTTATAAATTAAATTAATTTTTTTCCTGACTGCACCCGATTGCATCCGTATACATACACCATACTATATGTCATGCACGGCCTCTTTGCTCGTCTTTTGTGTGTTATGGTGCTGGCGCCTAATTTTTTTAATATTCCGTTTTACCGTACGTACAATGCCCGTACTTTTTTGAATAGTTTCTTTGATCGTATTCAATTGATGATTTTGTATTATTCGTTTTCACGGTAATATGCAACCGATTCACTCGCATTAAGCTAGGTAGGTAGGTACTTTTGAGTTTAGGTAGCATAACATGCACCAGGTCAACAGTTTCGGGAGGGGAGTAATCCGGGTATCCTGGGAGAGGGGTAAATAAGTCATTTTTTACCTTTTCAAAGTCAAGTTGTGATACCTAGCCCTCCGTTTACCGGCCGGAGGCATGAGGAATCACTATTGGCACTTTTTCTGTTCTTCCTTATCCGTGTGTCCAAAAGTTATCCTCGTTTCGGCTTCAGTTACATCGTTTTTAATGGTTCAGCTTGATGAGAAGTCATAGAGTAGTAACAAAATGAGCATTTTTCGGCCTATTTACAGTGCTATCACAAGAACTCAAAGTGAAAAAATAGGGTTCTGATAAAAAATTTGGTGGTTCGTTCCTTCCCAGCTTTTCAAATCCAACCCCTGGTTGTCTTTACCGCAACAGAAATCGTGTTTTTGCATGGATGTCCACCAGGCGCCTATTCTAATGCATAGTGATAGCTTTTAGTTGTACCTCTTTCAAAAATAATTTTCACAGAAGATAACAAACATTTAGAAAGAGCATAATTGCACTAAATGAAAGTAATAACTCACTGCAAGCTTAATATGGAGTAGTATAGATTGAATGGCTTGCAACATCAACAATATAGGGGAAAAGTAAAATCTGGAAACGGAAACGATGGGTAAAAGCCGGAAACGGAAACGATCCAAAGTGTCGGAACCGATGTTCTCCAAATAGGGCCTATTAGGGTCTACTTCCCAACCTCGTTTCCGCTAAAATTTTCACAACTGAAGGGGGTTTAGGTGCTCGGAAACGGGGTACCTTATTATTCATATGTGAAGCTGGCCCCGGTTCCGTCGGGTGTTTCTCTGCCCTGGGGGCAGTCCAAAGTGGCGGAACCGGGGTTCCCCAAGTAGGACCTATCAGGGCCGACACCCTCAAACCCGTTTCCGCCAAAATTTCCACAACTGAAGGGGGTTAAGGGGGTCGGAAACTGGGTACCCCAAAATTCATATGTGAAGCTGACCCCGATTCCGTCGGGGGTCTCTCCGCCCTGGGGGCAGCCCAAAGTTGCGAAACGGGGTACCCCAAGTAGGGCCCATCAGGGTCAACACCCTCAACCCCGTTTCCACCAAAATTTCTCCAACTGAAGGGGGGTTTAGGGGCTCGGAAACGGGGTACCCCATTATTCATATGTGAAGCTGACCTCGGTTCCGTCGGAGGTTTCTCCGCCCTGGTGGCAGTCATAAGTGGCGGAACCGGGGTTCCCCAAGTAGGACCCATCAAAGTCAACACCCTCAACCCCGTTTCCGCCAAAATTTCTCCAACTGAAGGGGAGTTTAGGGGCTCGAAATTGGTGTACTTATTATTCATATGTTAAGCTGACCCCGATTCCGTCGGGGGTTTCTCCGCCCTGGGGGCAGCCCAAAGTTGCGGAACCGGGGTTCCCCAAGTAGGGCCCTTCAAGGTCAACACCCTTTACTCCGTTTCCACCAAAATTTCTCGAACTGAAGGGGGGTTTATGGGCTCGGAATTGGGGTACCCCATTATTCATATGTGAAGCTCACCCCGGTTCCATCGAAGGTTTCTCCGCCCTGGGGGCAGTCCAAAGTGGCAGAACTGGGTTTCCCCACGTAGGGTACCCCGTTTCCGCCATAATTTCCACAATTGAAGGGAGGTTTAGGGGCTCGGAATCGGGGTACCCCATTATTCATATGTGAAGCTGACCCCGGTTCCGTCGGGGGATTTTCCGCCCTGGAGGTAGTCCAAAGTTGCGGAACCGGGGTTCCACAAGAAGGGTCCATCAGGGTTAACACCGTCAACCCCGTTTCCGCCAAAATTTCCACAACTGAAGAGGGGTTTAGGGGCTCGGAAACGGGTTACCCCACTATTCATATGTGAAGCTGACCCCGATTCCATCGGGGGTTTCTCCGCCCTTGGGGCAGCCCAAAGTTGGGGAACCGGGGTTCCCCAAGTAGGGCCCATCAGGGTCAACACCGTAAACCCCGTTTCCACCAAAATTTCTCCAACTGAACGGGGATTTAGGGGCTCGGAAACGGGGTACCCCAGTATTCATATGTGAAGCTGACCTCGGTTCCGTCGGAGGTTTCTCCGCCCTGGGGGCAGTTGGAAGTGGTAGAACCAGGGTTCCCCAAGTAGGGTCTATAAGGGTCAACGCCCTCAACCCGGTTTTCGCCAAATTTTCACAACTGAAGGGGGTTTAGGGGCTCGAAATTGGGGTACCACATTATTCATATGTGGAGCTGACTCCGGTTCCGTCGGGGGTTTCTCCGCCCTGGGGGCAGCCCAAAGTTGCGAAACCGGGGTACCCCAAGCAGGGCCCATCAGGGTCAACACGGTCAACCCCGTTTCCACCAAAATTTCTCCAACTGAACGGGGGTTTAGGGGCTCGGAAACGGGGTACCCCAGTACTCATATGTGAAGCTGACCTCGGTTCCGTCGGAGGTTTCTCCGCCCTGGGGGAAGTTGGAAGTGGCAGAACTAGGGTTCTCCAAGTAGGGTCTATAAGGGTCAACGCCCTCAACCCCGTTTTGGCCAATTTTCACAACTGAAGGGGGTTTAGGGGCTCGAAATTGGGGTACCACCTTATTCATATGTGGAGCTGACTCCAGTTCCGTCGGGTTTCTCCGCCCTGGTAGCAGTCATAAGTGGCGGAACCGGGGTTACCCAAGTAGGACCCATCAAAGTCAACACCCTTAATCCCGTTTCCGCCAAAATTTCTCTAACTGAAGGGGAGTTTAGGGGCTCGAAATTGGCGTACTTATTATTCATATGTGAAGCTGACCCCGATTCCGTCGGGGTTTCTCCGCCCTGGGGGCAGCCCAAAGTTGCGGAACCGGGGTTCCCAAGTAGGGCCCTTCAGGGTCAACACCCTTTACTCCGTTTCCGCCAAAATTTCTCGAACTGAAGGGGGGTTTATGGGCTCGGAATTGGGGTACCCCATTATTCATATGTGAAGCTGACCCCGGTTCCATCGAAGGTTTCTCCGCCCTGGGGGCAGTCCAAAGTGGCAGAACTGGGGTTCCCCAAGTAGGGTACCCCGTTTCCGCCATAATTTCCACAATTGAAGGGAGGTTTAGGGGCTCGGAATTGGGGTACCCCATTATTCATATGTGAAGCTGACCCCGGTTCCGTCGGGGGATTTTCCGCCCTGGAGGTAGTCCAAAGTTGCGGAACCGGGGTTCCACAAGAAGGGTCCATCAGTGTTAACACCGTCAACCCCGTTTCCGCCAAAATTTCCACAACTGAAGAGGGGTTTAGGGGCTCGGAAACGGGTTACCCCACTATTCATATGTGAAGCTGACCCCGATTCCATCGGGGGTTTCTCCGCCCTTGGGGCACATCAAAGTTGGGGAACCGGGGTTCCCCAAGTAGGGCCCATCAGGGTCAACACCGTAAACCCCGTTTCCACCAAAATTTCTCCAACTGAACGGGGGTTTAGGGGCTCGGAAACGGGGTACCCCAGTATTCATATGTGAAGCTGACCTCGGTTCCGTCGGAGGTTTCTCCGCCCTGGGGGCAGTTGGAAGTGGTAGAACCAGGGTTCCCCAAGTAGGGTCTATAAGGGTCAACGCCCTCAACCTTGTTTTCGCCAAATTTTCACAACTGAAGGGGGGTTTAGGGACTCGAAATTGGGGTACCACATTATTCATATGTGGAGCTGACTCCGGTTCCGTCGGGGGTTTCTCCGCCCTGGGGGCAGCCCAAAGTTGCGAAACCGGGGTACCCCAAGCAGGGCCCATCAGTGTCAACACCGTCAACCCCGTTTCCACCAAAATTTCTCCAACTGAACGGGGGTTTAGGGGCTCGGAAACGGGGTACCCCAGTACTCATATGTGAAGCTGACCTCGGTTCCGTCGGAGGTTTCTCCGCCCTGGGGGCAGTTGGAAGTGGCAGAACCAGGGTTCTCCAAGTAGGGTCTATAAGGGTCAACGCCCTTAACCCCGTTTTGGCCAAATTTTCACAACTGAAGGGGGTTTAGGGGCTCGAAATTGGGGTACCACCTTATTCATATGTGGAGCTGACTCCAGTTCCGTCGGGTTTCTCCGCCCTGGTAGCAGTCATAAGTGGCGGAACCCGGGTTCCCCAAGTAGGACCCATCAGAGTCAACACCCTCAATCCCGTTTCCGCCAAAATTTCTCCAGCTGAAGGGGGTTTAGGGGCTCGAAATTGGGGTACCTATCATTCATATGTGAAGCTGCCCCGATTCCGTCGGGGGTTTCTCCGCCCTGGGGGCAGCCCAAAGTTGCGGAAGCGGGGTTCCCCAAGTAGGGCCCTTCAGGGTCAACACCCTTAACTCCGTTTCCGCCAAAATTTCTCGAACTGAAGGGGGTTTAGGGGCTCGGAATTGGGGTACCCCATTATTCATATGTGAAGCTGACCCCGGTTCCGTCGGGGGTTTCTCCGCCCTGTGGGCAGTCCAAAGTGGCGGAACCGGGGTTCCCAAAGTAGGGTCCTTCAGGGTCAACACCTTCAACCTCGTTTCCGCCAAAATTTCCACAACTGAAGGGGGTTTAGGGGCTCGGAAACCGGTTACCACATTATCCATATGTGAAGCTGACCCCGGTTCCGTCGGGGGTTTCTCCGCCCTGGGGGCAGTCCAAAGTGGCGGAACCGGGGTTCCCCAAGTAGGGCCCATCAGGGTCGACACCCCTAAAGTGTGTGTGTACTACTGGGTGCACACTAGTGTACTTACGTTCTTTCATTCAAACTCTCATACCTAATAGATTACAGGCCTACATGTATTTTTTCCTCTTACTATTCAATTTGATTACAGTAATTCTTATACACGTTTACTTATGCGAAAACGATATAACTTGCTCGACCTCAAAATAGGTCGAAACCGTCAAACTTGGCTAAAATCCGTCAGAAAAACAGCTGTCACGATCGACGCGATTTTAAGCATCTATTATGTACAAATAGAATACGTAAGCATTGTTTCTTAATATAATAATATTTCAAAAATTCTGTTTATTTTTACTCATATGATAATATTCGCAAAATCCAACGTTGTAATTTGAATCGTTAAGTTTTCGAAAACGCTTTTCATGACGTCTTGTATTTTTTCCAAAAATTGTAATTATACTATTAACGTTCATATTTATGTAAATATGCGAAAGGGCAAAATCGAAGGCTAACAAAGCGGTTCTATGCAATAGCATTGTCAAAACCAGTTGAAACCGGTTTCAAGAACCAGACAGAGCAGGCAGACGTCAGACAAGAATGGAAACTAAGATTAATTAAGCTTCCCACACTCAGAATATCAGAAAACAAGAGACTGTGCGCTAAACATACCCAAACAACTGACATTGTTTACTAACTTTTGGGTTATGTGAGTAACTTATGGAAAAGGTTACTTGAGGTCAAAAGCATATGCAAACGTGAGAACAGGTGAGCAAAAGATATCCAAAAAGGAGTCATCAAAACAACACCATGTGCGCCCGCCGATTTTACTATAAAAGCGGCGCGACTCAAAGCTTTGGCTCTTCCTACCTTTGTCTTAGCGTCTGGTCATTGCCTTGTTGTCCCTGCCTGAAGTCCCGGTGTCAGCATTATTGCATATGTAGATAGATCATAATCTCTGACGCTTTAGCTATCATAGCTAGCGCAATTCGTACCTACAAGTTACGCCTTAAATTCGCTAGTATTTTGGAGCACGTTTAACACCAACGTGTTCAGAAATTGTATAAATTTTGATTTCCAATAAAATCACAAATTCTCAAATTGTTGTTTTTCTTTAATACATAGGAGAATCAACCCCGACCCTAGCTTACGACACATTGTGCAAACTTTAATTAGAAGAATTAAAGATAAATAAGTGAAATTAAGCTATAAGGAGCGGATAATTTAGTGACGCGAAATTTGGGCGTGACATTTTTGGCGCAGGAAGTAGGATTGCGTTCTGCGTCTTTTAATATTTTCTTAAAAAAATTTCCGCCGACCCCTTCTTCCTGGAATATTGGTCGATCTCAGGAATTTTCTCGTTGATCATTCTTACTTTTCTGAGGACGCTTAGAAAAGTTATTTTGTTGGATTTTGCTGACGCGCGGATAAAAGTTGAAATTTATTGCGGATAAAAGTTGAAATTTATTGCTGCGGATAAAAGTTGAATTGAAGTCATTGTGAATAAAAGTTAAATTGCTTGTGAAAGCTTGAAATTGTTGAAATTGAAGGAATTAGAAAGATTGGAAGTATATTTTAGTTTTGGTCCGGACAGGTATTTGAATGGAAATAGTTATTTATACCGATTATTTTTGATCTGTTTCGAAGAGGCTACAGGTCTATTGCAGTACTGCATAATTTATCTTCTTACCTTAATTGACTGCGCAGCGATTTTGGTATTTCATAACATCAAAGATAAATTATTTTAAAATCGGGTTAATTATATGAATAGTATTGAAATATGTCGAGTATGACGAATAAATAGCGAATTGATTATTATATTGAAGCTAAATTGAGTACGGGAATATAAAATTGAATATTGCAGCTATTTGAAGTGTTAATTGTTTATTTTGAAGACTGATCTTGGGAAAAATAACCCCTGAGAGCGGAAAGCGGAAAAATTCTTAAAAATATTGAGACGGATTCTTCTCAGCAATCATCCGAGGACGAGCAGCTGACTGATATCGACGAAACCGTAAAAGGAATAGAAGAAATCTTGAATAGTTCTTCTGAGAAATTGAATAACTTAGAAAAGCTCTTGCAAAAATCTAGGTCAATTTTAGAAGTCCCAGGTGTTCGACTCCAAAGCACTCCTATCTTGTCCGACGTTTCTTCTAAAGTACATGTACAGGCATTTGAACTTTTTCAAGGCTCATCTGTAAATGAACAAAGTTATAAACGCGCTTTAGATTTTTCTGAATCAGAAATTTCTCAAAGTTCCACTGTATTCGGTCAGCATTTTTTGTTTCCTGAAATAAACTCCGAGAGTCGTATGAAATTTTTAGCTGAAATATTAAAAAGACCTATAAGTAGAAAAATGGCTCACGGTCCTCAAACAATGGCTGATGCTTTTAGAGCAGCTTTTAGTGATTTTTGGGAACCGTTAACTGAAAAAATTAACGAACTAAAAGCGATTGTTGAACATGACGTAGCTCAATTTTCTGGGATTAATGTTTCTGCGGCTAACCCATTTAATCGTCTGGGAAGTTTACCTAACCAAAAACCACCTAAACTATTTTCAGGTGCTTTTGGTGAGTCATTTTTAGAATGGATTCAAAAGTTCAAACAAAACACGCTTTTACAAGGATTATCAAATGCAGACGATAAATACAAAATCACATTTTTAGATTCTTATTATTCTGGGACTGCATTAGCCAAATTAAATAACATTCGTAGACGGTTGCGAACCACAATATATGATGCACTCCGAGAAAAATCAAAGAGTGAATTCGCGGACGGTAGGGACAATAACATCTATCAAGGCATGGTATATGACGCTAGGCAAAGGAGGAATGAGACCGCCCTAGAATTTGCAGAAAGGCTCAGAAAACTGGTCAAATCTGCTTATCCCCAATTGACATCTGAAAATCCAGATTCTATCATAAAACCGATTTTTGTACGGGGAATTCTTCCTAAAGTTTATGAGGGGATAAAATATCAAGAATTTGTAACTTTTGAAGAAGCTATAAAAAGGGCGTTATTTATTGAGAGCCAGGTTTTCCGGGAGGGTATTCAAGGATTACCAACCCAATTAAATTACAAAGACGAAAATCCATCAGGTACAACCTATTTTATTGGGCAACAAGTAATGCGCTCTCCGCATGTTAAAGTCATAATAAATGATCATATCGAGATAAATACACTGATAGATGCTAATGCAATTTATTCCCTTATAGATTTGAAAATTTTTCAAAATCTGCAAAAATTCTATATATTTAAAAGAAACGTTCGACCCATAGCAGCAAATGGTGGAGAAGAATCAAACAGTAAAATATTACGACTTTTAGCCCAAAATCGGCGAATTAAGCTTCCACCAGACAGACCATCAACACACAAATATGTTCTACCAAATTGTCGAAATCAAGGTCCAGTCGAGGACGCCTGGAGCTAAGGGGAGAATGTCACGATCGACGCGATTTTAAGCATCTATTATGTACAAATAGAATACGTAAGCATTGTTTCTTAATATAATAGTATTTCAAAAATTCTGTTTATTTTTACTCATATGATAATATTCGCAAAATCCAACGTTGTAATTTGAATCGTTAAGTTTTCGAAAACGCTTTTCATGACGTCTTGTATTTTTTCCAAAAATTGTAATTATACTATTAACGTTCATATTTATGTAAATATGCGAAAGGGCAAAATCGAAGGCTAACAAAGCGGTTCTATGCAATAGCATTGTCAAAACCAGTTGAAACCGGTTTCAAGAACCAGACAGAGCAGGCAGACGTCAGACAAGAATGGAAACTAAGATTAATTAAGCTTCCCACACTCAGAATATCAGAAAACACGAGACTGTGCGCAAAACATACCCAAACAACTGACATTGTTTACTAACTTTTGGGTTATGTGAGTAACTTATGGAAAAGGTTACTTGAGGTCAAAAGCATAAGATGTAAGTGTGACGAAAAACGCGCATATATGCAGACAGATGCAAACGTGAGAACAGGTGAGCAAAAGATATCCAAAAATGAGTCATCAAAACAACACCATGTGCGCCCGCCGATTTTACTTTAAAAGCGGCGCGACTCAAAGCTTTGGCTCTTCCTACCTTTGTCTTAGCGTCTGGTCATTGCCTTGTCGTCCCAACATGAAGTCCCGGTGTCAGCTTATTGCATGCATTAAAAGATCATAACCTCTGACGCTTTAGCTATCATAGCTAGCGCAATTCGAACCTACAAGTTACGCCATAAATTCGCTATTATTTTGGAGCGCGTTTCACTCGTATTCAGAAATTGTATATATTTTGATTTCCAATAAAATCACAAATTTTCAAATTGTTGTTGTTTTTCTTCAATACAAAGGAGAATCAACCCCGACCCTAGCTTACGACAAATTGTGCAAACTTCAATTAGAAGAATTGAAGATAAATAAGTGAAATTAAGCTATAAGAAGCGAATAATTTAGTGACGCGAAATTTGGGCGTGACACAGCCAAAAAAACCTTTTTCATCAAAAACCCATCAGCGTACCCTAAAAACCGTCAATTTGACGGGAAAAAGTCACACCTGGCAACCGTAACTGGGCGTAGGGGTTGGGGATTATGCACTCCCCCAGAAACCAAAACACCTCCCCAGAATTCAATTTTTGAAATTTTTTTTGGTTTTTTTTCGCAATTTTTTAATGCCAATGGATAGTGCTCGATGAGAAACGGTGAAAATAGTATTTTTTCGCCATACCACCATTTTTAAGGCCATTTTTGGACTTTTGAAAAATATCTTGCACCGCCCCCCCCTTCCCAAAAACTTTGGTGCCGCCCACCTATGCTGGCAAGCCTGTTTCTAGGAGTAAAGTAACTATACCTACACAGCGGGCATATGCCTGCTGTATCCACGGTACAACTATTTTAGGTAAGTAAGGACTGAAAATAAGATGACAAATCTACGAGTAATACGCCTATGCCTACACAGCGGGCATATGCCTGCTCATCCTCGGTACTTATATCATACTTATGCAGGGACTGAAAATAAGGTGACAAATTTTACACACAAAAAAGTTTTGCTCGTGCCTGCTGATATATGGTGTTTGAGCGAGGACGCATAAATTATGTTAATTAGATAGCGAATCAGACTTTAATACAGGCAGTGAGTTGAATGTACATGCGGGTAATCGAGGGTTGAATTTAGATTCCACCAAAATAATTTTTAGTGCACTAGTAAACGACGTTCAATCAAATCGTAAAAGACTTTGTCATTTTCACAATTTTGTTAAATTCTCTATTTAGCTTAAACCTTGCATTTAGTTTTAATTGCCTTTTCCGAGTTTCGCTAAATACATTGCAGTGAAAAAATGGATGCAGAAATGCAGGGGCGGATTGAAAAAATATTTTCTCGAATTTTTCCGTGCTCTTTTCAATTACATTCCTTTGTTTTCTTGGCGGTCTGGAAGATATATTATGGCGCCAGGAAGAGGGTGTTTACAGCGCCAACATTTTCATGTTCCTAAAACGATTTTTGAGAACAGAAACAGCTATTCCAGTATAGTTTTCTTCCATTTCTGAACAAAAATTTTAAAAAATTTTTGACGCTTCCGCATTAAATGCTATAAATACAGAAAATACAGTTGCATTTCCAATCTATAAACATACATCCTTGTACATGTGAAAAATTTTTCGGGCGCTTCGCGCCGTATGCTAAAGTCAAAAAAATTTTAGCTTTTTTTTGCACAAAATTGTCGAAAATTTTGAAATTTTCCGAGAAATTGTTGCACCAAACCTGATTTTAATTAAAGGCAAACAACGTAAAACGCCGAAAAATGCATTTGTGGTCGTGAAGAGCAAATTTTGGACATATTTTGGACTGTTTTCGAAAAAGTTTTGGTAACTCATCCCCCTTACGAAAATCCTAGGTCCCTTCCCTACTGCAGAAATAGAAGTCCCCAAAACAATTAACAAGTATTTGCTTTAATTTTTCCATGTTCCAAGACTTGAAATTTACGAGTGTTTTTCCTAAGTAAAAGTGCATTTTTCCAAGAGTCGGTTCATTTGCTCCTTAATTTTTTGACTTGGAATTTGAGTCTTGGAAAATTTGCTTAAAAATTGGCTCATTTTTTCCTCGTCAATTTTCGGCTAAAATACGATTTCCAAGTGCTCATTCCGTTGTTTATTATCGCTTTTTTGCAGCTTAACTTTAAGAAAATCAGTCACTTTTATATAATTCTTGATAAAAAACGTGCGCAAATAAAAAAAATAAGATCACAATTGAATTCGGATAAAGAAAATTCAAAAAATAAGAAGTATTAAGAATTAAAAAAGTTAATTAAGAAGTCTACAAGAAATTACCAAATACTGCACAATAAAATTATTCGAGATATGAGGAATTGCATTTCGATTACCTCAGGCAACATCAGTGATTTTCACATCGCGTAAAATTGTATGTGTTGGAGCCAAAACAGTGAAAGATGGTGAAAGTGCTATAAAAACAGCTGTAGATGCATCAAATGCTAAAAGTGATGATTTAAAGGTGAAACCCCATGTGTTTGCAGGTTCGGCAAATTTAGGGTTCCGCATTAATCTCTGCAAATTTTACGACCTCGTGAAAAGGAAATGCATATATGAAGCAGAACTTTTTCATGGATTAGTGTACAAATTTCGCAATGTAACCTCTATATTGTCCACAAGCGGAAAATTAATTCTCACAGGTGCAAAACAAGAGCATGAGTTGCACAAAGCATAAAAAATAGTTCCAGCAATGCATGACAAATGCAGGTTGGATACATAATATTCCAAACTTTACAAAAAGATTTAAACTTTGAAAAAAAAATATCCTAAACTTCACAAAAAAATATTCCACACTTTGCAAAACTACTATGCTTAAGCATTTAAAATTAATCCTAAATTTTACAAAAAAATGTCTAATTTTTACAAAAAAATTTCCAAAGTTTACAAAAAAATTTCAAACTTTATAAAAAATTTTTCCAAACTCTGCAAAATTTCAAATTTAAACCTTAGACATGGATGAGATTACGTGCTCGTCTATATGTGTTGTGTAAAGGTGCAAAGTAAAATCCGGCCTCGGAACTTAGAAATTCCCACAATTTAAATAACCTATAAATATCGCCATTTTGAATCGTTTTCTGATATACTTCGGAAGCTCAAAATAGCATTCCCATCGAATTCGAGCAATGTTCGCTTATATTGCTCGCTCATTTTTGGCCAAAAATAATCTCCAATAGCATCATCAGACAAGGAAGTGTATTGTGACAAACGATACAACAAATGATTGAAAAAACATAGGCTGATCTCTATTTTTGACTTTGATCGGAAATACAGAATTATTTACTATTTATAACTTTATTAGGTTTGAGATCCAGGAATCAAACTTTTCTGGGTACCCTCAAAATAATCAGTATTATCACCTTTCTTACACGTTTCCAAAAACTTTTCAATCACGTACAAATCGTCTGTTTTTGTTTCAATTTTTTGCAGTTCGGGCTCATAAAAAAATATCCTCGATTTTTTCGCTTATTTGGTCTTCTAAAAAGTAAATGGGTGGGGTTCTAGCATATCTTTCTTTAACTATGAGCCAAAACCCCTATTCAAGTGTGCGTTTCACTTTACTCAGTCGGACTTTATCGCCAATATTAAATTTAAAGACAACTTTCTGTTTGTCAATCCTAAAATGCTTTATTCAAAATTCCCGTCTCATTTTTTACGGTCTATTAGCTGGCGAGGTACCTATGGTTCTATGATAAGAATTATTATAGTTTTTAAGCAAATCAGGCAAAATGTCAACATATTTATACGAATTGCTCTTGGTGGAGCACCAACACATACGTTCTTTGTGTGTGCGATCAAAACGTTTAATTATGCTAGCCTTCATTTCGCTTTTAGTCGTGAAAAAATCGTTAGATTCAGATTTCTGACATTTTTGAAATTCTTTGTTTGTTAATTCGAGCCCTGCGTCTGTTTGCAGCTTGAATGACGAATACAAAATGCTTTGAAAAGCGGTCAGAACATCTTTTGAACTTTTGAATTTCAAAGGAACAGACCATGCGTACTTTGAGAATATCCTTATGCAATACAAGAGATACTAAAAATTATCATTAAACTTGCTTAAGGACTGCAAATCTACAATATCAGCTTGCCATTGCTCAAGAATGCTACTTACTAACACTTTATTTCGAGAATACCACGTGAGGGCGGCTTTGTGTAATGTGTAGGCGATCTGCTTTTGTAGGCACGTGCGTACTTGTTCCAATTTAGCAGTTGGGCGAATCCTTTTGACACGTGTGTAAAGTTGATTGACAATAGTATATCCACTTTGCGGGACATAATACAGTTTTTTAATTATTTCCTCCATTTTTAAGCATTTTATAACAGTCTATCTATTTATTAACTTCATTCTTAATGGCCTTATCCTGTCTTTCGAGACGCAATAACTTTGTCTATAAATAACGAGTAGTACGTATGTAGTTTTTCAAAAATGAAGCAGTACTTTGAAGTCAGGCAAACTCTAATTCACTTCTGTTCGTAGGTTTAAGTCAATTGCAAGGATGTTTTCGCTAAAGTTTCAAAATATTCATGACTGTCCTGATATATGAGAGATGTTCGAGCAAGCAAGCCGAAAGATGCTCAGACATTACATCGCAGACAGTAGTGTAAGCATTGAAATCAGACATTCAAGTCTTAACTCCTATGTAATATTTACACTTACTCTGCGTCAGTATCTGGGCGCCGACAAAGTTTTTAGTATTATGGAAAATATAGTCCAGTCCGCGGAAGAGTTTTGCTTAAATGATGAACTTCAAGTTAGTCATTGTTGATAAAAACCACAATTTGGTACAGGAGCCAGAAGCCCATCCGCCTCGCCAAGGCGGCCGACCTTCGGATAGGTACTCACTCCCGCTCTTCTTCCTAAAAAACAAAGTGAATTAAATACACTTTACACTGGTACTCCCTTTTCTGGGACCTCCTTCCCCGGTTCTGGCTAAGGTCTATGGGCAGGTCCGGGCAAGTCTGAACCAGTAGGGGAGGGACTAGGCCAGTTCCCCCACACTTTCCACTTTACATGATCTCACTCAAAATACAACAATACTCCCTTCGCTCACACCCTGGGACTGGGCAACTTATCTTGCTTTTGTTTCGGAACAAGTTATTCCGAAAGCAGCTGTTACTTTAAAACCCTTTTTCAGGACCCCTTCCCCTCTTAGGCTTACTGGCGGGACTGGGCAGGTCTAGGCCCGCCCCAGGCCCCCTCCCCAAGGACCCCTATCTTATAACACTCATATGTTATAACGTTGTGACCCTAGGGAGACACGCTATACTACTTATTGATCGGTCGGGTAGGCTGTTAGTCCTATCGATCGACGGATGGGAGGAGCCTATAACACAAAACATTGCTCTATATACTTTGTACAGCTATATGAAGATACAGCTCTAAGTACTCTTCTTTATCTAAAGAAACGAAGTGAGCCTCCATTTATGTTTACACAGCTTACAAGCGTACCAAGGCGTCGGTTCTTCCAAGGATCTGATATACAATCAGAATATAATAACTATGTACTATGATTTCATCTGAGCTGTGAGTTATATGACATAGTTTAGATTTTCCATTGAACTATTCGTCAATGTGTATTAAAATTTGGTGTGTTGATGCCATCGAAAGGTTGAAAATATTCAATGTAGAGTTGGTTAGATGAGGATTGGATGTGTAATTTGTAATGAATTTTTGTCCTTCATTGTAATTTCTCCAATAATACCTCAGACATTTATTCTTCGGCCTGGAAGCTATATTACGTCTCATTTGTAGTTTTTTGTATCAGCAACAAACATTTTCATTACTTTTAAAACGATTTCTAAACCATATATAGCTATTTTAGCATAATTTTCTACTATTTTAGGAACGAATTAGACGTTAAGCGTCAAATGCTGGGCTTCCTTACATATATTCCCTTATACTTATCTTCCTTTTAGCTTCCCTTCTGCTTAATAATTTACAAATTAGGCGGCGCCGTATTTTCCTAACGACAAAGTGGCGCATAACTGTCCAAGATTTTTAAGTTTCTTTTTGTGAGAAATGTTGCACTACAATTTCAAATAGATTGGATAATTTGAATGGGCGGAAAGACGGAATTCCGCACGTTTTAGGCGAATGTTTGGACGTCTTTCGAAAACATTGAGGTACCAACTCCTTACAAAAACTCTGTCTGTTCCATGTATTCAAGAGCTTTCACACTGACTTATTTGCGCATAAATTAGGCTACAAAAGTGCTTTATAAATCTTTGCAGTTTTGCCGTTGGGCAATGTTAAAGATCATCCAAAGCTCGATATACTGTAGAATATCCGTGTGGTATTAGTTTAAAACACTTTTGTACGTTGTATCCATTCTAAACTTTTTCAAAAAGGTCTCGAATAAAAGGTGCAATCTATACCTTAGCAGTTTTGCAAAACTTCTATATTATTCAGTTTCTGACGCGTATTAGGATGGAGAAGATGATAAGTCTACAATGAGTGTAGTGGAAATCGATTTAAAGCAGTCTGTAGCCTTTAAATCGTAGTACGTTTTTATGTGGTAAACTTCTGTTTCACAAAATATTTGAGGTATTTATGAATCAAAATAGCGCAAAAATTGTGTTTTTTGCCCATTTTACACCGCTGATTTCTGACTTTACATCCACATAAATAACTCAGTATTGCGTTTTCTTAAAAGGTAGTTTGTTTCTACATTATTCAATTAATTTCGACTTATAAGTGGAAAAATTAGCAGAGAAATCTCGGACAACATATGTCATTTACACCATCCAATAGAGTCTGAATTTTAAATCCCTAAATCTAACGCCGTTTTGAGTGTTCAAAAGTTTGCTGATAAGTAGCCCTAAATCGTAGTACATTTCTATTAGAAAAAATTTCTTGTGACTCATAACCGGAGTTCTTCTCAGACATAAAAGAGCAAAAACGCAACAAAAATATCTCTTTACACGCGCAGATTTTTACACTCTTTATACTCACCACTAATAATAAATACTAAAAGCAAAATGCTTTCATCTGGTGAATGATATTCCTCACAATTCAAAACCACTAAATTGTTGAAAGCTTTAATATTGAGTTGTTCACAAGCAGTAGGAAAAATCACAAAAATTTGATATATGTTATAACGTTACACAAAAATATTACACGCTCATAACAAGCTCTATATTGAGTGTAAACAAATAAAAAAGAACGCATAATCTTTTTAAATTATCAATCTTTCAAAAAAACCGCACATTTCAGATGTGTCCCATTATAGCTTTAGAGGGTAGACATATGTTATGGGTAACCCAGTATATTACAGGTTAGCACAAAGGCGCTACCTATGATATAATGAGTACAGAAGAATCTTTGACCGAATTTGAACAAAAAAATCGTTGTTTAATATGCACTTAATTTTATAGTGAGTGCGTCTGAAACAAAAAAATGAGCAACTTAAATTTTCTGAAAGTGCTACGGTCTGGTCTGTCATTTTTGAGAAATAAACCATGTTAAAAACTAAGAATCGGGCTTGAAATATATTGTATGTACATACAAAGTTAGAAAACAGGCATCGTTTATGTCATCAAATCATTTTTTATTTACAGTTAGTCAAGCGAAGCGTGCATACGACAAAATGATAGAACAATGTAAAAAATTCCAGCAGTGATTGTAAGTGTTCATGAAATTAGTATGATTTTTTGACTATCATTTTCTTAATCAGCGACCTCGATTAAGCCAGAGAGCATGTATTCCGTTGTTAATTAAAATATGTTTTACAAGGTGTTGACCACACATGCGCGTATGTTTTCGGGATATTATTAAAAAAATTATTGGTGAAAACCATATTTTATTTTTTGGATTTTTCAAAATGTTTTTTGTCAACCATTTTTTGGATCAAATCCATGTTTTTGACTTCACAGAATGATTTTAGAAATTCTTCAGCCAAAATCATATTTTTGATGTTTTGAGGTGTTCTGGAAATTTTTTTGATCAAACCCATATTTTTGATAGTTTGGGATGTTTTGGAAAATTTTTTGGTCAAACCATATTTTTTAATGTTTTAAAAATTTTTTGTTCGTTGTAGCAAGGGGTGTCATATGTCACGTGATATCTTATATCACTCATATGTTATAGCAGAGGGTATCTCCTATCTTATATCACTGCATGTTATGTCACAGACAGAGTATCTTATATCACATCATTGTACGTTATCGCACTGCCCAGCTTGTAGCATTATGTAGGCTACATTACGCCCGATCCTACATTGAAACTCACGCAGCGGCAAAGGTAACAGAACCCGAAAATAGTGCAAACTGAATTTATTCCGATTTCCGAGAATTTGCAAAAAATCTGCTAGGTCCCGAAAGCAGCCATGCTTAAACATAGGGACGCCTCCCGCTTTACTTCGATACATTTTTTTGATCAAATCCTTATTTTTGACGTTACAGAATGGTTTTGAAATTTTTTAGCCAAAATCATATTTTTATGTTTTAAACATTTTTTGTTTGTTGTAGCAAAGGGTGTCATATATCATGTGATATCTTATATCACTCATATGTTATAGCAGAGGGTATCTCCAATATTATATCACTGCATGTTATGGCATAGACAGGGTATCTTATATCACATCATTATACCCTATAGCATTGCCCATCTTGTAGCATTATGTAGGCTATATTACGTCCGATCCTATGTTATAACGCAGGCAGCGGCAAAAGTACTGTAACCCGAAAATAGTGTAAACTAAATTTATTCCGATTTTCGAGGTTTGGCTAGAAATCGGCTATGTCCCGAAATGGCAATGCTTAAGCATAGGGACGCCTCCCGCTTCATCCTTGTATATTTTTTTGAACCAATCCATATTTTTGATATTACTGAATGGTTTTGTAAATTTTTAAGCCAAAATCATATTTTTGATGTTTCGGGATGTTCTGAAAATTTTTTTGGTCAGACCCATATTTTTGATGTTTTGGGATATTTGGACAATTGTTTTGGTCGAAGCATATTTTTGACATTTTAAAAATTTTTTGTTTATTGTAGCAAAGGGTGCCATATAACACGTGATATCTTATATCTCTCATTTGTCATAGCAGAGGGTATCTCCTATCTTATATCACTGCATGTTTTGGCACATGTTATCGGCTATGTCAAAAAATCGGCTATGCTTAAGCATAGGGACGCCTCCTGCTTCGCCTCTGTGCAGGGTGCATGGGTGGGGTTGATGAAATTTAAATGTCGCTACTACACCCCCAGCTAGTAGGCCGAGCTCGGGCCAAAATGTCAGCCCATCAAGTGTTATGGGGCCGGAGCCAGATAGAAAGTTTTCGATACGCCCTTTTTCTAAAATTACTTTTTGCCTATCTTAAAGCATTGGTTTTTTATAATGTGTCCTATGCTACAGCATTGCCTATCTTAGATCGTTGGATATGTTATTACGTGTCCTATGCTACAGCATTGCCTATCTTATAGCTTTCGGTATGTTATAACTTGTCCGATGCTACAACATTGCCTGTCAGTAGTAAAGCATGGCACTCTGGGTAGCCACCCACGCATTTGCACTTAAGTGCAATTCGCATGGGCGGCACCCCCTGAACGCTACATACGCGCTACTGGCATATGATTGGTGGTAGTGTAAACAATGCTGGTAATAGTGTAATCAATGTACGGTCCTTCAACAGGTCACCTACTGGTCATCTAACTGGTCATTTAATGGTCAGAAACACAGAGGAAATGCATTTTTTTAATCGATTTTGAGGTACCATTCGCGAGCTATCTATCAGTGTAAAGTGGAGGATCTAGAATTATCTGAATACCTAAAGGGATGCGGCAATCCCACCGGTCACCTACTGGTCATCTAACTGATCATTTAATGGTCAGAAAAAACAGAGGAAATGCACAGTCGATTCTGAGGGAGCAAGGTACCTAAGAGTGTAAAATGGAATAATGTGATCTATAATTACCTAAATACCTAAGGGGGCGCGGCCATCCCGCCGGTCTACACTTGGTTATATCTCTAGTGAATTTGCATGTACTTTAAAATAAACTTATGTGCCTCATCAACTTGCCATTGTAAATATCAGCTTGTTGGTAAATGAACGAATTTTTATTTTGCATTTAGAATTTTTAACATAAAAGTCAAAATAGGATCTTACTTAAACAATTAACGTGCATGCATTAAAATTAATTATATGACTTACATTTAAGAATTCAGCATGAATTTATCCATTTTCGTAGTCATAACAAGGCCAACCACTTCTCATGGTTTTTTCTGCTGCCAAATGATGAGCCCCTCTACGGTCAAAATATCGTTCAAATAAAGCGGCGAATTTTCTGGCGGAAATGTCTTGAAGAAATAATATATTCCAAAAATCGTATGTTAGAAATCGAATTCCAGACCGCGAAATCGGGAATCATAGCAAATGATGCCAATGTACAATATAAATTAAATCATCAACTCAAATAAAGTATATCCGAAACCGCGCCAGCTAAAAGTAAATCGCGCTTACCTACCTGAGCAGCGTACGAAAGTTTTCATACATATATTGACATAAAATAGTAAGGAAAAGCTCTATCTAATAACAAGAAACTGGTTTCTGAGGAAATCGCGTGTTAGAAATCGAATTCCAGACCGCGAAATTGGGAATCATAGCAAATGATGCCACTGCGGAATGAGAATAAAATCATCAACTTAAATAAAGTATACCCGAAACCTCGTCAGCTCAAAGTAAAACGCAATGCAAAATGCAGGCACTTGTAGAACTGGAATTATAAGCATAAGACCACTTACCTACTTTAGCAGCGTACAAAAGTTTTCATACATATTTTGACATAAAATAATAAGGAAAAGCTCTATCAAAAAATAAGGAACTGGTTTCTGAGGAAATCGTGTGTTAAATTGAATGCCAGACCGCGCAATTGGGAAACATAGCAAATGCTACTGTGGAGTGAAAATAAAATCATAATAACTATTTTCCTTGATTCAGGAATTTGCATTCAGGCACTTCAAAAATAATTCTAATAAACAAAGAAGAATAAGTTTGCTCTTAAGTAAATACAAAATAATTTTCCTTTACTTGAACTGTAGCTTAAGGTCTTGAGCGTCTGATTTATGTAAATGAAAAAACTAAGTCATTTTCGTTTGAACAGCAGATTTAAATCCGGATTTTATTTGTCTTAAAATGACGTTTCAAATAGGTCCTGCTTTTATTTGGTGGAAGAATTAAGTATTTGTTAAAGAATAAAGTGTGCAGAAAGGAGCAGTTTTACCATTTTCGATCAAAGATTGAAGTGGGTCTTACATGTAGCTAAAAACTTAAGTTTATGCTTAAGTAAATATAAAAACGTTTGCTGCTAAAACGCAGTACAAAATCCGGTTCAAAAAAAAATTTGAGGCAAAAAATATTTATTCAACCTCATATGATATCGTTAGGTATAAAATAGTCGTTTATATTCAATTAAACATTTTTACCGATTTTAAAACATGGGTGAGTGAGTTTTGAACATTTGGCTATTTTTTTAAAATATTTTTAGCGGATATTATTGAAGCCTAGCACCTGTAAATATTTTTGTTTAACTATGCCTCATATATGAACACATCGTTTTTTACTGTACAATGAAGATTGATTTTTGATTCACAATTTCCTGAAATTTGTAAGGAGATTGCAGCCAGAACCAAGAGGAATTAGAAGCTGAGCAATAGCTCAAATGAAAGAGCACAAAATTATCTTACTATTTTGCTATAAACCAACTAATTTGTTTAAGCAGTCAAAAGTAAAGCTTGAAAAAAACGGTTTTTTACTGTATATTCTAAAAAAAGAGCGAATTTGGGCTTTCAAACAATAACTTTACGAATTTTTAACATATGGGCTGAGTATCTAGCTAAATATTTGCGTTTTAAAGAGTGCTATTCAAAGGAGTATAAGTTTTTAGTATAACAGTATATGGTCTATTCTGCCATCTCAAGAAACCTCTAATTTATGGTGGGATTCTTCAATGGTCTTTGGCTTTTTTACAAATTTCTCTCACAGTAACAAACTAAAAGCTCATAAAATGCTGACTCTAATAAGCACAAATTTGCCATAATTTACGCACTTTGCGCACTACTTTAAGCCTAGGAACAATTAATAAAAGCTAATTATTTGTAATTACGTACAAGAGCTAGTTTTGTATTCTTTCCTGTTGCATTCCTACTTTATAATGAGTTTCAACTATATTACACACAGAATAATTCTATTCAAAATGCGTTTTTGCTTCACTTTTAAATCAAATTAAAGCTAGGTTTTATTTAGGACATATATGTACCTACTTAAATAGCTTTGCGCTACACCTAGGAGGTAGAAATTTTAGGTTTATCAAAGTTCTCCTTGCAGAAGCGGCTCGTTTTTTAAGATTATTTATTGGTCATACAACATTTGTATTGTCATTTTAGTCAGTGATTCTTTCGATTTAGATAATATTTTCACGATTATTATAGGTAAATTGTTCTTGCTTTATAAAATTAAACAGCAGTGCTATTTATTTTATTGCATTTTGACAATTTAATTCTCACAATTGTGCTAAGAGTTGACTATACATTCAAAAAATTATTTAGTGCATCGATTATAAATGAGCGACAGTGATTACGAATTGTCATTGGATTATTCAAGCATTTCGGGCGAATCTAGTGATTCAACATTGTCTGAATTACTGATCGAACCCCTCGATAATGGGATAATTTTAGAAGACGTAACGGATACCGAGAGTTTACACTCTTTCGAAACGTTGAGTTTGATTACTATCGATGAATGGGAGGCTTCCGATAACGAACAACAGATAGGTGGCGAAGTAAATTTGGAAGATTCGGACCTTGATGATGATGAAGATGGTGACTTTACGCCAAAACTGTATTATGGCGATGATGGGAATGATCGTGTTCTGCCAAGCTTCGATGCTATTAGGTATCATGATGGCGATATGCATTTAGAAGAGTCGGATATTGAAGAAGATGATGATAATTTTACACCCGAAAGATATTACATTTTAAGCGATCCTGTCGTACAACGAATCAAACGTTTTAATACCGAAGGCGCTGAGTACAGAATTAGGTTCCTGAATACTAACGAATTGGATAATTTTGATTATCAATTACAACTAATTTTTGATCATGCTGTAAACACTATTTTGTCACGAACAGATCCCAATGCATTAGTGGGTTTGCAAATGATGCACCCAAATTTGAGTATGCCTATTCTATTACATTTTCGAAATCGCCAAAATATTACTGGAGAAATCATTTTGAACCAAATTGAACGCATATTGCAATCCAATCAAGAAGTTAATATAGATTCAGACGATTCAATTATCAAAATTATCTCAGTTACACCGCCAACTGGATCTGGAAGATTTTCTAAACAAATTTTGCATGAAAACTTTCTAAACCGAGCGCACGTAGGCTGCTTTATAAAAATAAACAATGATGATGATTTGTGCCTGCCAAGAGCCCTGGTTGTTGCTAGGGCCTGCTTACATAAGGACGATCCTGCGTATCACTGGAATACAATACGAAAGGGTGATTCGATTCGATGCAAAATGCAAAGGATTCGAGCTCTTGAATTGATACACTTGGTGGGCCTTGAAAACCTTGTAGGACCATGCGGTATTCCTGAGCTGATCAAATTGCAAGAGGCAATGCCATTGTATCAAATTAAAGTGTTTTTGAGGGGCAATGCAGACAATCTGCTTTTTGAAGGTACATCCCTATATATTGTTTTACTTATATTTTTAATTTTATATATTTAATTATTTTAAGGACCTATAAAAACCGACAAAGTGATACACTTGTATCAACATGATAATCATTATACAGTTATTGGCCGAATCCAAGGTTTCTTCTCAAAGGCTTACTTTTGCGAGGATTGCAATGCTGCTTATAATAACAGGGAGGATCATCGGTGTGCTCAGAGATGTTCTTGTTGTTATCACACGCCAGCATGCAAGAAACATCAAACTTTGACTTGTTCAACATGCAATCGTTTTTTCTACAGCTATAAATGCTTCGAAAATCACCGACGAATTTATAGATCACAAACTAAAAGGGACTTGTAAGCAGTTCTGTTTGCATGCGCGTACAGCGTTGCAAACAGTGCAGCAAGCACATTAGAGGGCACAAGAAGAACAAAAAACACAAGTGTGGTCAATTCGATTGCCGGGTCTGCAAGGATGAGGTCCCAATAAAAGGTTTTTAATACATTTTTTTCTGTATTTTCATATTAATTATGTTTTTCATAATTTCAGACCATTTATGCTATATGCAAAAAATTACGAATGAAGAGGAAGAGAACATAATTGATCCTGGTTACCTGGACAGCAATAAGCGAAGTAAACGTGAAAAAGAAGAGTTTATTACAACTTTTGTGTTTTTTGATATAGAGAGCACACAAGAGCGGGTTTTGAAGGATGAGGATTATGGACCCGAGCTTGAACATGTGCCAAATTTAATTGTTGCACATCTGGCCTGCGATGCTTGTTGTAATAATGACTTAGACCTTGAATGTTGGCACTGTGGAAAGCGGAAGCACGTTTTTTGGGGTGATCAATGTGTGGACGAACTTTGTACATTATTATGTTCAATGAAACATGTTACGGCTATTGCGCATAACATGAAGGGTTATGACGGACAATTTATTCTACAGTTTTTTCACAAGCAGGGCGTTGCACCGCGAATCATAAGCAAAGGTAGGTACTGAATTAATTTTTTAAAAATTTTAATTGTTATTTAAAAGTTTTTATAGGACTCGAGCTCATGTCAATTACCTGTGGTACAATAAAATTTATTGATTCATACAATTTTCTCCCAATGAAACTGGCAAATTTACCAAAAACGTTCGGTATTGATGAAGTTTGCAAGGGTTACTTCCCACATGGTTTCAATGTACGCGAAAATTGGGACTACAATGGCGCATGGCCTGATCAGTATTTCTATTTTCCAACCTCAATGAGACCTGATGAATATCAAAAGTTTCATAATTGGTACATGGAGCAAAAAGGGAAGGTACATAAAAGTTTTTTTAAATCGTTTTCCAAAAATTATTATTCAAATTTAATTCGTTTCAGACATTTAATTTTCGAGAGGAGATATTAAATTACTGTGATAGCGATGTTACAGTCTTGCGTCAATGCTGTTTAAAATTTCGAGATACGTTTATGTCGGAAACAACTGTGGACCCATTTGAAAAATCGTTAACAATTGCCAGTGCTTGCAATTTGGTGTTTAGAAAGTTGTTTTTGAAACCAAACACTATTGGCGTTATTCCAGCGGATGGATACAGGAGGGAGGAAAAACAATCTATGATTGCAATAAAGTGGTTGAAATGGGTGTCATTTAAGGAAAATATATACATACAACACAAGAAAAATGGATATGAGGCCAAAATTGGCAAATATAGAGTTGACGGAATGTGCGGGAAGCGGGTGTTTGAATTTTATGGCTGCTTTTGGCATGGATGTCCACATTGCATGCCAAAGCGCTATAAGTTGAGCGCAAATAAGGCTTTCACTGCAAAGGAAGCATATGATCATACGAGGGAGAGGGCAAAGTTTATTGCGCAAGCAGGGTACACACTTGTGGAAATGTGGGAATGCGATTTGAAGAGGCAACTACTCGCCAATTCCGAAATGAGGCGCTTCTTTGAAAACGTTGCTACGGATGAATCGCCAATAAATCCACGAGATGGTGAGCAATTTTCTTATTGTTTTGCTTTTTTTACATATTTGATAATTTGTTTCATAGCATTTTACGGTGGAAGAACTAATGCGATTCAGCTGTACAAAAAGGTTAAACGAGATCTGAGTGGCGCTCCCATGGAAAAAATTGAATATATTGACGTGTGTAGTTTGTATCCATACGTGAATAAGTATGGAAAGTACCCAATCGGTCACCCCAAAATTATTACAGAAAATTTTGAAAATGTAACAGTTAATAATCAGCCGTATGAAGGTTTGATAAAGTGTAAGATTCTGCCACCAAAAAACTTGTTTCATCCAGTTTTACCTTTTCGAACGGGTGGAAAATTAATGTTTCCGCTTTGTCAAACTTGCGCAATGTTGCAACAAAAAGAATCTTGCAAGCACAGCGATGAAGAACGTGCATTGACAGCCACGTGGGTCACGTTAGAAGTGTACAAAGCCTTGGAAAAGGGTTATAAGGTTGTACATTTTATTATTTTTTACTTGTTAATTTGTCAAATTTATTTTTTAATCCATTCAGATTTTGAAAATTTTCGAAGTTTGGCACTATGATAAAGTGGAGCAGTATGATTATAATGAGAATCCAGATGGCGGATTGTTCACCGAGTACGTCAACACATTTATGAAGATGAAACTGGTAAAAATAAATTGTTTCAGGTAAATTATGTACTCTTTTTTAAATTTACATTTTTTTCAAAAAGGAAGCTGAGGGGTATCCTGCACACGCAAAAAGTGAGCAGGACAAGTGGGAATATGTCGAGTATACTGAACAACGTGAAGACATCAGCCTTGATCCGGACAAAATTGAAAAGAATCCAGGAAAACGCGCATTAGCAAAGCTGATGCTCAACAGTTTTTGGGGAAAAGTACAAACTTTACATTTTAAAAATTTTTAATAGCATTTTGAGTTTTTATATTTTCAGTTTGGCCAACGAAACAATTTGAGCAAGACCATATACTTTACGGATCCGGCCAAATACTACGCCCATGTTTTTGATCCATCAAATGAAATTTTGGCTATACATGGTATTGGTGAAGAAATGGTTATGGTCAGTTATAAACAACATGAGGATTTTGTTGATGTAATGGGCAACACAAATCCTGTGATTGCTTCTTATGTTACAACACATGCGCGTCTGAAACTGTATTCTTACATCAAGAAACTTAATCGCCGTGTACTTTACTTCGATACTGATAGTATTATTTACATTTCCAACCCAAGTAACCCCCTTGAATACCGAGTCAATACTGGATCGTGCCTTGGTGATATGACGAATGAGTTACGCGAATACGGCGAAAATGCATACATCGATAAGTTTTGCAGTGGGGGACCCAAGAATTATGGGTATCGAGTCTGTGGTGCGAAAGATGGAAAGGAACATGTTGTACATAAAGTGCGAGGGATTACATTATCCGAATACGCCATTAGGCGAGTAAATCTGAAGTCGCTGATTCGATTGGTTTTTACATTTGTAAAGCAACACTGCACAAAGGAAATTACGATAACATTTAACCGAATTCATCGAAAAGGCATTTGTCGAAAAGTCGTTTCTAAGATTGTTCCAAAAAAGTTTCGCATTGTATACGATAAACGTGTTATTTGTGATAATTTTAGTACTGTTCCATATGGTTGGCAAGATTGATCCTAAATTGCATTGTATTTGATGCTTATCATTTTTTTAGTACATACTGTTCCCCAAGTACACTTTGTAATTATTGTGTATTCTGTGTGTATATAAAGCAATGTTTGATAAATAAATTTTATTTTATCAAATATTTTATGCAACGATTGGTTTGAAATGAACAGTATTCTCTTGTTGATATTTGTGGCTGCACGCTCAGCTTTTGGAGCATGCAGTATGAAGCGAACTGAAGAATCGCTTTTACCCAACCTGAAAGTACCCAGCGAGTCTCGTAATTTGTTAACTATAAATACTTCATTTGATCCTAATGATGATTCAATAAAATTGAGCAATTGTACACAAAAAGACATAATTTTAGTTTTACGTGCTCCTGCTTTTATGAACAATACTATATGGTATAATGCTAGTGTTGATTACAACTGTACTGCTGAGAATGAAACTTGTTTTAAGTTCATTGAACATACACCATATGTATTTATATGCTGTGACGAGGTTGCAAATTATATAAGCAAGCTAAATTTTGCAAAGGGGCTATTCTCCGAGGGCTCATTAAAAATCAAAAACGCCATTGATTGTGATGATACATTAACATTCGACATTTAATATGGATATCAGATTAAACCACCCGTTTAACTGTATAGTTTCAGCACCAACAAAATCGGGCAAAACCGAATTCGTTAAGAGACTTGTACAATTTTCTAATGAAATGATAGAGCCAGAACCATCTAAAATATTTTGGTGTTATACAGAGTGGCAATCGACGTATGAAGATTTAATGGGAAAAGTCGAGTTTGTTGAGGGAATTCCCAACTTGGAAACATTAAAAGGAAACAAAAATGAGCCTAAATTGTTAATTTTAGATGATTTAATGTATGATTTGAAGGCGGATTCAAGACTGAGCGAGCTCTTTACCAAAGGTTCGCATCATTGGAATTTATCGATTGTACACATTGTTCAAAATGCATTTTTTGATGGGCTACGTACAAGTCGAATTAATGCACAGTACTTAGTGTTGATGAAAAATCCTTCCGATAAGTTACAAGTTCAAAATTTGGCAAGGCAATTATTCCCTGGTTCTAAGCATTTTGCTGAAGCATTTTCAGATGCTACCAAAGAACCATTTGGGTACCTATTGATTGATTTATGCCAAACAACACCTGAAAACATGCGGCTTAGGACAAATGTTTTCCCTAGTGATACTGTAAATTATGTATATGTACCTAAATATTAATAAATAGGGAATATTTAGACCAGCAGTTCATTCTTTAGCTGAGCATCAATAACAGTCGGCATTTTTGATAATTTGCTCCTGAATGGAAAATGGTCAGCATGCATTCTTAAGAACTGTGTTTCAAACGCTTGTTATACATCGTAATATCATGCTAACGTCGCCAATTTTAGGCATTTTGTTCTTTCTGGCTTTTGCCAGTGGTATTTGCTATGATAGTTATGCTAAAAATTGTACTACTAGCAAATGCAATAACACCATTATTTTAATTCACTCGCCAAACACTGCAGCAAATGATACAACATTGTCAAGAATTAATAATACTGAAAACATAGGCCTACTAAAATTCATTGAATTGAACCTAGAATGCCCAGCCGAGAAGGCTAAACTGTTTCAAATGGATAATTGCGATCGCTTAATATTTTATTCACCCGAAATATACATTTGCTGCGCATATGATAATTTATTCCTTTCTCTACACCTTGGTCCAGTTACCCTTTCATACAAGAATACACTGCAACTGGTTCAAGCATTAAATTCAACAATAAATAAAAAGACAGATCTGATTGGTACATTTCATTAATTCATTGTGCTTCGCAATATTTGGTTGGTTCTTCAAAAATGGTCTCGGCAACTTTTGAATTGTTCGTCAGATTGGTTCACAATAAAGTAAAAGGTAAGCTTAAATTTTGAATAAGTTAGAAATTTTGTGTACAAAGATTTATTTTTAATAGGAATGATTCTGTCAAACGAAGAGAAAAAGAAACTCGCTGATTTGTTTTGGACCAGATTTACGCGCGAAGCAAAAGCATCACATAAAGAACTGGCGAGGGATTACAATACACTTAACGAGTTTCGTGGGCATAAGCGCATTTCAAACTTTTGGTACTTTGCGATTCAGCTCACAAAGAAAATGCAGCAACGTCAAATACATGCTGATTTTGTAGAAGAATTGTACAATGGTGTACTGCGAGATGTGAAATGTGATTTTTCTCTGTTCAATGATTGCAGTATTGTACAGCGCGAAAAGTTATTTTTGGAAATTTTCAAGGATGAGGCTACGTTTTTGCTATAAATAAACAGTTTAATTGATTATTTGTTATTCTTGCATCTAGTGATTGGCTTAGTATGTCGCATCGCTTGCGAAATCATCTTGATGAATTAAAGGTATTGTCCAAGTGTAGTCCTTGTCAACGCATTACATATTTAAAGGGAGCGAGTAAAGATTTGATTTATTGCATTTCGGATATTTGTTTTAACTTGTTACGAGGTAATATTCCATTATCTTTGCAGCAAAAGAAACAACTTAAACGTCATAAACGAGAAATCCGGTACTTGGGCTCCAAAAAAGGAACCACTTTACTCAAAAAACGCAGAATTATTCAAAAAGGCGGATTTCTACCATTAATATTAGGTCCGTTACTCAGTATTGCCGGTAATTTACTAGCAGACATTATTACAAAAAGATGAAATTTGCAAAGAAGATGGTTTTGGTTCCTCAAGATGTATTTTCGAATCAATCTAGTACTGAAAAATCCCCAATCCAAAAACAGATTGATGAATTTAAAACTGAACTTCAAAAAATTTTAAATAGCAAAGAGAGCCCTGAGCGACAATTTCAGTTGTACTCACAGCTATTTACTCGCTATTTAAATTTAGAAGCTGAAAAACAACAACCGCAGCCTTTTATCCTTAAGGAAGAAGAAGAAAAATTAGAACCAGATTGGTACGAATCAGTACTAAGAGATTTGCCAAAAAGTAAGCAGAAGAAGGCAAAACTTTTAGTATCGCATATTCAACATAGCAAATTAATCAATATTAATGACAATGGTGAAATTGCAATCAAAGGGCAAACAATTCCCAATTCTCGCATTATTGATTTAATTAATGATTTTAGTAGAGAACGTACTAATACCGCCAAACCCCCCATTGGTGCCGAGGAATTGGCTCAAGCCCTGTCTATGGAACAAATTCCACTAGACTATATTGGGAATCCAAATAGACTTAAAATGATTAATGACAAAATGGAGTACGATGAACCATTGCAAGAAGAGTCGAGTGGCGTAAAACGCAAATTGCAATTGGAAGAACCATTAGCAAAAAGAAGAATTAATACTGAGGAGCCAATTGCCTTCAAATCAAAAAGAAGGCAACGTAGACCAAAATCAAAAGAACAGCTATATAAGCTACCACCACCCCCAACATCCATACCCGAATGGGAGTGGCGCTTCAAGCGCAAATTCAAAGATTCGTTAATACCCTCGGTAAAAAGATTTAAGAAGGAACTGATGCGCAAGCGTAAGATCAGTTTACCAGAGAGGCGTTTGGAAAAACGTTTTAAACATGAACCAATACGTCATAAGCGCAAACTAGAACTTATGACTGCTGCAAGAAGTTCATTACCGAAACGATTAAAGTACTCTCCTTTGTACAAGGATGACGATTAAAAAATTTTATATAAAAGAATCAATATTGCAAAAATGATTCATATTACTAGTTGAAATGAACAAAAAACGGTTGTTTGAATCCATTTACAAAAATTTGGATAATCCATCTTCTTTTGCGAGTGTGAAATTGTTATATAGTGCTGCTAAGGTGAAAGATCCCTCGATTACTTTAAATCAAGTCAAAAAATGGTTATCTGCGCAAGATACGTATACCCTACATAAACAGGCTTATAAAAAATTTAAGCGAAATAAAATTTTTGTGTTTGATATTGATCATCAATGGGAATTGGATCTTGCCGATCTGACTTCACTCAAGGATTACAATGATGGTTTTAAATTTATTCTTACATGCATTGATGTATTGAGCAAATATGCGTGGGCGCAACCAATGAAAAATAAATCTGGTGCTAATGTTGCCCATGCTTTCAAGAGCATACTTGCTGATGGACGTAAACCGTGGCGTATTCGTACTGATAAGGGAAAGGAATTCCTCAATCACGAATTTCAAAATTTGCTCAAATCGGAGAATATTGATTTTTTTACATCTCAGAATGAAGATATTAAATGTGCTATTGTAGAGAGATTTAATCGTACGCTAAAAAATAGAATGTACCGTTATTTTACCAAAAATGCAACATACAAATGGATCAATATTCTGGATAAGTTGGTTCGAAACTATAATAACACTATTCACCGGTCAATTAGAATGAAACCCACGGATGTTAGTGTCGATAATGTTCGACAAGTATTAAATACATTGTATGGAAAATTAAAACATAAAAAAAGCCCAAACTATCGATAAATGATTATGTGCGCATTTCCAAGTACCGTCAAATATTTGACAAGAGCTATAAACCTCAATACACTGAAGAAATTTTTAGAATTTCTCACGTAATCAGTCACCAAACTGAGCCTGTATATAAACTAATGGATTTGAGTGGTGAGGACATTGTTGGAACGTTTTACGAACGAGAGCTGCAGAAAATTAAGTATACTGAGAATCGTGCTTTCAAGATCGAAACTGTGTTAAAAAGACGACGATTGCAAGATGGGCAAGTTCAATTGTTGGTAAAGTGGTTTGGATATCCAGAAAAGTTTAACGAGTGGATTTTGGAATCCGATTTAGAATGAATGGTGCTGAAATTGCAAACATTGTCAGAAAAGATACCCTACTGAAACGTCTCTTTCTTGGCGTCTTTGCCAGTGATCAATTACCTTCGCAAATTCCATTCCGTCCATTGGCGCTGATCGCCAATACAGACACTCATAATCGAGCTGGGCAACACTGGGTTGCTTTTTATTTTGATCCAGATGGCAGCGTCAATTACTTTGATTCATTTGGACTAGCGCCTTTTGTGGATTCATTTTTGTTATTTATGTCTAGAAATAGTAATACACAGTATTGTAATAAAACGCGTTACCAAAGTTCCTTTAGTGCCTCTTGTGGTTTGTACTGTATATTTTTCTTATTTCACTGTTGCAGAAATTTAAAAATTAGTACAGTTTTAGGATCCAATTTATTTCGTAATGATAGCATTGTGTGTGAATTCATGAATAATACTTATAACGCTTGTCCAACTACGTGTCGTTTTGATTCTTCGCAAATTTGTGTACCTTACTGGAAGATGAAATTTATATAAAGCGCGTTTGCTAGTGTTTTGATCATTTTAGTAAAAAATTTGCTTATGGTTATGCAGGATTCTAATCAATTTTACATCACCCTACCCAGCAATACTGAAAAAGATGGTACTGCTTCGAATTTTAGAGTAAAATTGCCTCATAGAGTTTTACTGGATGGCGATTGGGAAGTTGGCCTGGTAGAACTTATTTACCCGCATTCCTGGTATACAATTAAGCAGGGTGAAAATTATATCATGTTACAAATGGAGTCGAAATTCGAAAGAATAATTTTCCCCGCTGGAAATTACAAAACCATTGAGAGTCTTGTCAAGGTTATTAATACCGCTATTCAAAATGGTCTTAAACAAATGCAAAATAAAATTGATTATAACGCCATTCTGCGAATAGAGTATAATGCTTCAACAAATCAGCTAATTTTTTTCCTTGATCCTACGATCATTAAGGGTGTTTATGCAAATAAACAACTATCTCGCATTTTGGGATTTGATCAAATAATATATCGATTTACGTCGGACACTGAACCTATTCGGGTATACAGTACTAATGCACCTGATATAAACAAGCATAATATTGACACCATGTATGTTTACAGTAATATTGTAGAAAATCAAATTATTGGCAATATTGTGGCTCCATTACTGCGCATTATCGAAGTACAAGGAAAATTTGGTAGCATAATAAACAAAGTCTTTGATAATCCCCATTACTTACCCCTTTTACTGAAAGACATAGCTTGGATTGAAATCAATATAAAGACCGATCTTGACGAATTTGTTTCATTTGAATTTGGAAAGACCATAGTAAAGCTTCATTTTCGTAAACGCTCTGCTTATTTTCAATAAAAAAGAAATGCATGTTATTTATGTGCCCGGCAGTGCCAATGATTGGTTGGAATATTACAAAAGCACATTATCCGAAAATCCTCAGTACCAATTGGGTGGCGCTATCAGAGGTTTCAAAGCTTATACTCCCTATCACAGGGGGAGGGGCTAGGCAGTTTTTTCAAGAGCCTATATCGATTAGCTCTACCTTTATTCAAAACTATTGGAAAGCATGCGTTAGTAAGCGGATCAAAAATTGCTGCCGATGTAGCCACGGGTCGTAAATTCAAAGAGAGCGCTATTGAGCATGGAAGGTCTGGCGCGGCTCAGGCGTTACGCGATACCGCCGACCGCATTCATCAATCTGGAAAGGGTATTGGCGTACGTAAAAGACAATCAAAAGTTAGAGTGCTTAAAAAGAGAAAGCGCAGCACAAAACCCTCATTTAGAAGAAACAAGCGACCTAAATCGGTTGGTTTGGACGTTTTTGCCGACTAATAATGAGTAAACTATTGGATGAAAGCTCTATACCTAGTAGTAAGAGCGAGTTAGATCTTTTTACTGTTCCAACAACGCAAGTGGCTATTCGAAGATCGTTTTGGTCCGAGGTTCAATTGCAAAATCCCTGTACTAATGACGGACCTTACGAGTTTCGATTGCCTCCCGACATGTACATGATAGACTTATCTAAAAATTACATTTATTTTGTGATTCGTATTACAAAACCCGATGGCACTGCGTGCAAATTAACCAAAACGCAAGGAGCCTTAGGTGGCGATCTTGTATTACCTATAAACTTGATAGGAAAGACGTTTTTCAAACAAATCAAAATCTTCCTTAATGGGAAACTGATTTCCGACAGTGGTGATAAGTATGCCTATCGTTCGTTCTTAGAAACGGAATTGAATTTTGGAACAGATGCAAAGAAAAGCCAATTACAAGCAGCAATGTATTATTCCGATTACGATGATGAGAAAATGGGTGAAAAACATGGTTATTATAAAAGAATGGATATTTTTAAGGATAGTGCATGGATTGAAGTGATGGCACCAGTGCACGCGGATTTAATGCTTCAAGATAGATTTTTGATAAACCAATGCGAGTTGCGTCTTGAGCTGTACAGAAACACTGATAAATTTTGTTTGATCGACAATGCCCAAAACCCCGCTACGGATTATAAAATAGAGGTCAAACAAATGTGTTTTTATGTTAAAAAAGTTGAAGTCACTGAAGGAATTTCACTCGCCCTTGAATCAATGCTACAACATACAACTTTAAAATACCCAATCAGACGCACACAAATTACAACACTGCATGTAACGGAGAACCGAAGGTCAACGCCTTTGAATTCTTTGTTTAGTGGGCCATTGCCAAGACGCATAGTTGTTGGTATGGTAAATGCTGAAGCAGCAAGAGGATCGTATGCATTATCTCCATTCAATTTTCAAGATTTTGGAATTTCCGAAATTAAAATTGTCAGTGGTGCAGCTAGTGTACCCTCTACGCCTTACAGGCTAGATTTTGACAGAAATCAATTTCTCCGTTCCTATGTTCAATTGTTTGATGGTTTAGGAATTGCTCAGGATGATAAAGGAAACATGATTAGTGTAGGAAGATTTAAAAATGGAAGTACCTTTTTTGTTTTTGAACTCAGTGCCGATGGAACCGATACCAATACGTGGGAATTGATGCGAGAAGGAACAACTAGTTTAGAAATGCAATTTGGGAAAGCCTTACCCATTGGTGGTATTGAATGTATAATTTATGCTGAATTTGATTCCCTATTGATGATTGATCACACTCGCCAGGTTTATTTTGACTACACTGTATAAGATTTAGTCAATTTTCGATTGGATAACAGTGTTATTTAGTTGTTGCTAGGCAACATAATGACTGATGACGTCAAAAAACCTTTATATACTAAAAATTTTGGTAAGAAAATCATAAATTTATCATAGCTAGAGTCGCTAGGTTGGTCTTATTGTACTGCTCTGAATTTGTTAATCATGCGTTTTGAATTTAATTTGGGGACCGATTTGTATTGCCTTGTGTCAAAATGGAAGGGCGTTGTCACTGTCGCTTTTCGAGTTTGCCAAGTTTTTGGTAGATCGCCCCTTTATCCCACGACACATGGAATTAATATGGTAGAAGATCAATACGAGAAGCTGGTGAAAGCAACAAAGCAAATTATGGACGGACTATTGCATGGAAAAATTATGGAAGAACTCGATTTGTCCAATAACACATTTGCGTTGATTGAAACTGATGTTGTATCAAACAACAGATTATTGATTATTAAGAATGATAAGAAGAAGCAACAGGCTGAATTGACGCCAACTCAATTTAAAAATTGGCAAGACAAGAAAGATGATATTGTGCAGGCGATCGAAAATATGAAAAGTAAATCTTATATTAATAACATTTTTTTTGTTTTAGAATTTATTCATTTACCTATAGAGAATGGTGATGGTCAACCGCCAGAGAAAAAGTTCAATTCTTCAACAAAGGATGAAAAAACAAGTGGTAGTGATTATTTCATTTTTTCTAATTGGCGTTTTTTATACTGTTGATGCATTTAGATGCATTTTTAAATTATGACTCGGGATTTGGAACTCAACAGGATGAAAGTACATTGAACGAACAGGAACAACTGCATCTGTATACACCCCAGCTGATTGAATGGAATCAGGACAGTGATATATACCCACGTGATCCATTGTTTTCTGTACATAATCCGGTTTATGATGACAATTTTACTCAGTAGTCTGTGTGCACAATGCGTGATAATTGATATGTAAATTCTGTGTCGCTTGCTAGCATCTGCGCCTATTATGCTTTTTTTAGAAATAAAATAGATAGAAGTACGCATAAAATTGATTGCAACATAATTATGTATTAACAAATGGTCAGGAGAACCCATTACCCATTGAATTGTTATTATTTTTGATTGAAAATTAATGAATAAATGGTCCCCATAAAATTGATTTAAAGTTAACTCAGTTCATTCATGCTATGTTTTCCTTTGGATGACCGACCGGTGGGATGGCCGCGCCCCCTTAGGTATTTAGGTAATTATAGATCACATTACTCCATTTTACACTCTTAGGTACCTTGCAAATGGTACCTCAAAATCGACTGTGCATTTCCTCTGGTTTTTCTGACCATTAAATGACCAGTTAGATGACCAGTAGGTGACCGGTGGGAGTGGCTGTACATTGTTTACACTACCATTAATTATATGGCAGTTAATGTCCTCTGTTTTTTCGTGACCATTAAATGACCAGTTAGATGACCAGTAGGTGACCTGTTGAAGGACCGTACATTGTTTACACTATTACCAGCATTGTTTACACTACCACCAATCATATGCCAGTAGCGCGTATGTAGCGTTCAGGGGTGCCGCCCACGCGAATTGCACTTAAGTGCAAATGCGTGGGTGGCTACCCAAGTGCCAGGTAGTACTACTGAGGGGACTAGGGAGAATCTACCTAAAGTCGCAAAATCTGCTAAAAATCACACTTTCTCTAAGCAACGCAAAAAATCGAAGTATATTCTGCGGCCTCTGAAAAGTGTCTTTTTTGAATAATTTTCAAAATTTCAGATAATAAACGAAATCTATAATGTTTCCATTTTTTAAATTGCTGGCAAGTAGCAACACTGACTAGCTTCGTATCCTGATTGAAAGAAAACTGAGTGGTACTGTATTTAAAGTTGTTTTATTTTGCTATGAGCATTGCAGGGGCCGATTGATTAGTGCACACAATCGTTACGGGCATGCTAGTGCACCTACATTTAGTCTGTTTCAAGTCAACTCACGCGTTTCCTACTGTTTTGAACCAACAGTTCTTGCAATTGTTTTGGATGCATCGATGTTTGCTATTTCACTCAATTGGCTTAGAAAGACTGTTACTCGATATCATTTCCCATAGCTGCTGCATAGCTAACGTGCTGCTTTTTCAATCATTTTTATGGTTAAATATTTATTCTAATGTGTTAACCGCAGAATATACTTCGATTTTTTGCGTTGCTTAGAGAAAGTGTGATTTTTAGCACATTTTGCGACTTTAGGTATATTCTCCCTAGTCCCCTCCTTTCACATCCTTAATAATCCACAATTCCAAGTATATTCATATTTTTTGTTCCATCGGAACATTTTTCTTTGCTAGTATTTGATATGATTAACCAATGAAAATACGAAAAAACCCTGTTTTTTCGCCCACTTTACACCTCAGATTTCGAACTTCACACCCCATAAACAACTAAATATTACATTTTTTAAACGCGGCTTGCTTCGACGTGTAGCCATTAGAAGTAGCTTTATTTCTATTTTATTCAATTCATCCCAACTCATAACCGAAAAAGTTTGCAGAAATCTTGGACAAAATCTGTTTTCTTACTCATCCACTAAAGTGTAAAGTTTAAAACCCTAGTATTAACTGCATATTGATTGTAGAAAAGTTTGCTGGTAAGCACAAGATAGCCCTTGATCCGTAGTACATATCTGTCAGAAAAAATTTCCTAAAACTCATAACCGGAGTTGTTGGCTGACATAAACAAGTCGAAAACTCGGCCAAAATGTGTCTTTTCACCCCCAGATTTTCGCACTCTTCACACTCCCATTCGAGAACTGAGGCGAAATTTAAAAAACAAAAAAGTGCTATCTGCAGAACCTAAATAGATGAATAAGTCAAATGAAGTGCATGGTTTTGCCGAGATAATTGAAAAAATTTAAAAAGTCAGCATTCAGAAGATTCGAACCATCATTCTTTTCTTGAGACCGCATCCGAGATCGGAGTTGTCAACCACTGCGCCAACTCGACATATCGGAAGATTTCAGCTTTATTATACTATTTTGAAAAAATTCATCATTCTATTGAAGTTTAAGAATAGTGCATTTATGATGATAAAAATAATTATTTATTAAAGAGAGCCAAAAACCTCTGAAATAAGGAAAATCTGATAAAACAATATGCAATACGGAGTTATCTATCGGCATTAGAAAATAGGTGTAGGTATAATTTAACGTTCACCTCTTCATACCTCAACAAACACTGGCTGTAGAAAAGTTTAAAAGTCAGATTCGTTATTCTGACCTTACGGAGAACATTTAAAAAAAATTCATCATCTACGACGCTCTGGGCGCAAAAATGCTTCTCGGTGTAAACTTTACACTTGTGCTAATACCGCAATATTGGGTGTATAGAAACAAGATAAGCTGGGATCTGTAACGCTAAGGTCAGGGCACCTTTTAAGCATAATTAGCATGTTTCGCCTGCATTATAAGAAAAAACAAAAAATTCGGTTTTTGAGATTTTGCAATCCTCTACATTATAAAACTGATTGGACTGCACAGAAACCAAAATTGAGTTAGATAAGCTGAAGGACACGCAAAGAGTAAAAAACAAGTATACTTTACACTTATGTGCAACAACCATCGAGTGTAAAGAAATTTTAAGGTCAGGTTCGTAATCTACAGCTCGGGGGCAACATTTTGAAAAAAATTGGCCCTCCGGAAATTATTTAATTTTTCGGTTTACACTTTACACGCTTATTGCTAACTCGGTATTGAGTGTAAACAAAAACAAAAAAGACCGACATCGAATTTTTTAATTATCCATCGATTAAAAAAACCGCACCCCCCAGATGTGCCCCGTTATAGCTGTGAGGGGGGAACAAATTTCGCACTCGCTGTGATAAACATATAAGAAAAAAGGAGGCCAAGTTACGATTATGAGTATATTCAAAATTTAACTTTTTATCAGCGAATGTGGTAGACTTATTTGAATAGTATCTCTGCATAGATTTATCGATTGCGTTTCCTGAAGGTTTGCTAATATAACGCATCATTAAACCATATTTGCAGCTGGAACAGTTCGAAAATTTCGAGATTATACATTGAAACGGCGAGTGAAAATAGTGGTTTAGATCGAATGCAAGATCTCGAATTCAAGTTTATGATATCAAATTCATTTCTTACATACATATATACCTATTTATTGACTATTAATTCGCAATAAAACTTGTTATTTGAGTATTGACGCCAGTTTGACAGGCGGCGAACCCACATTGATTTACATCTTGGAAACTATTTTAGGATTGCTAGTAAAAACCACATTGTTTATATAAGTCCTCTATTTATATAAAGCATTCGTTTTACTTCCAAATAGCTATAAAAAGGATGAAATCACTGAATAAAAAATGGAAAAATTTAAAGAATGCAAAAAGACATGATTTTTTAATCTAAAATCATGAATAAATAACAGGTCGATTCTTCTTCTTGAACCATCAGATTTCACAAATTTTCCAATGCTGGCTTTTTTTGTTAAAATTAATCTTTTTTTGTTATGTTTTGTTCAAAATAATAACATTTCTACAGTATAAACACTTTTAACCAAAAGTCCTAGGACATTTATTTTTCTTAGAGTATTCCTGCACCAGAAATGATGCTAAATAAAGTTATACTTTGGAATGCAATAAAAATTTCTAATAAAAATATTTCTAATTATATGTATTGATATAAAACTGGCATAAATGCTAAAATAGTGTTAAGACTACATCGGTGCCCGATTTTCATCCTTTTTGGTCTTCATTCTGCCACATCTTTCCCATAAAATTTCCTGTTTTTCCATATGGCTGGATCTCCCTCTAATCCAAGTACATGTTTCGTTCTTTACAGCTCTCTATCGAGCAAACCAAACTGGCCCTTGAGAAACCAATCCTGCCACCATCAACAGTTCTTTAGGTTTCGTGAGCAACCCAAGATCTTTCGTAAGGCCCGATTTGAACCATGATGAATCAATTAAATTATGGGTTAGTTTGGTGTCTTGGCACTAACGGATTCATAAATAAAGATTCAAGTCGAGCCAGCGGCGTAGGTAGGAATTTGGTTTAGGGGGAGGGCATACGCAAAAAATTTTTTAAGACTGCATTGCATTATATGCTTTGGTTTGCATGATTAACATTCTTGCAGGACTACTTTTAAAGCTGGGAGGTCTGGGGTTGCACGCTCGAGCCCCCTCCCCCTTAGCGGGGTCCGGGGCAGAGTCAGAGGAAATTTTTTAAAACGAGCACTTTAATATAGAATTGTAACCTTAAAATTTTCACAAATTCGGCCGAATCTTGATTCCGACCTTAGCCCAAAACCAGCTAAAATTTATTAATTTCTATTTAGGTACATGCATAATATGAACAAAATTTTCCAAGTGCTAGCCGTTTATAAAAAAGAAATGCTCCTTTGAACCTCTGCTATGTGACGCAGCAACGGGGCGATGTCAATAAGGTAAGAATACAAAAAGTTATCAATGGAAAATGTACCGTTTTCAGGTCTATTTTTGACCTTTTTATTAACAAGTTAGTAAAGAAAAACTGAATATGCGCAAAGCACAAGAAAATTTGTTTGTAACAACTTGGACTATGTGTCATTGTAAAGAAAGACAAGCGAAACGGAAAATCACCAAACTGGCATGGAAATGATTTGTATGAAGCACTGAAATATATTTTGATTCAAGGTTCTAAACTCAGTATTGGAGCTCTTATGAAAATTAACAATGACGGCGCAAAGCGCTGAGAAATTTTGACGTTTTTGATTTGTCGCTTTGAACTCAATTTTGGGCAAATATGATTGCACTAAATCGAATAAATTTTCTGAAAAATTTGGGTGGGCATGTGCATAAATGGGCAGCACGCAAATTGTGGATGGTCTGGATTATGTAAAACCGACGGAAATCCTAAAAACATGACAAAAATTCAGTTATGGAGGGAATCTATCGATTTTTGGGGGTCTACCGGATTCTGGGGGTCTAAACTCCCGTCGACCACACCTATGTGTGGACATGTGCCCATGTGCCCCTTGGCTACGCCTACGAGTCGAGCGACTGAGCCCTAGTGTGACTCTTGGCACAACATTGAGTCCTCCGCAAGCATACCGGAATGGATTATGCTTCTAGTAGACTAGATTACTTTCTCAATTTCGTAAAATTTATCCAGCGATTATATTTGATTTTAGCGTGTAGCAGAAAAAAATGTTTGTATTTGAATCCTATCAGATTTTTTAGATTTTGAACGTTTTCTACAAACTCATGCATGATTTGATAGATTTTGACACTTTATTAAATTTTTTCTCGATAATTTAATGCCCAGCATTCTGCGCTAAATACTGCTATCTACTCTATATTTCGTGGTTTCGGTACACCCGTACCTCTCAGCATTATGAGCATTACTTTATTATAATGCATTATTTATTATTTTCTCGTGGCAATCCGGTTACACTGACATGTACATTAATGCGCCCTCTGTCTGTCATTTTTCGTTGGCGTCAACAATGACTATGGGCGCAAATTGCTAGCGCGCAGTAAAATAAAACTCGTACACGTTGCGTTTCAGGCACTTTGGATGAGATCGACTGCACAGATATATTTATACATACTACGCAAAGCAAAAGGTTGCTGAAGAAAAATGGCCTTCGCATATTTCGTATGCTATATTGCGAATTAATGGAAAACCCTTCCCTCATAAACTTGTACGCGCTCCAGATAGTCCATAAATCATACATACAAATTTCCTTTCCCCTTCCTTCTCACCTAAACGCAGTCTATTCGTCTTCATTACGTTTTAGGACGTAATCTTTCGTGTTTTACATGCAAATTGTGTCAGCTAGCGCTACTTTTAACAATTAATTGTTTTCTTATGTCAGTGTGAACAACAAACTGTCGCATGTCAACATTAGTTTACTGTGGGTCTGTAGCGCACCTATAGATAACAATTGTGCCTCTAATGAATCGACTTTTCTCAAAGAACAAGGAAGATGCCGGTTGGTATAAATTTTTAACCAGAGACCCCTTTTTTCCTGCAGAAGGTTAAAATTTTGCGTATTATGCTTACTTACGTCAACCAACATGATATGCACGGTCGAAATTTTGGGTGGGGGCTCGCCATTTAAGGGGGTAAACGTCCAAAAAACACCTAAAAACGGCCAAAAAATTCAATTTTTTCCAAGAATCGGAGGGCAGGGGTCAATAATGTTCTGGCTTCGGGGGTCGGGGGGGGACATCCGACTTTGGGTGGGGATCACCCCATCCCCATTGTTACACATGTATGGATGTGCTCCACTTCATATCTATAGTATGTTTCATTTAACTTCGCGGTTTTCTTTTGAATTTATCCACAAGAATCGGGCTACAAAAGCGGTTTAAAATTTTGATGCAGTAATGCGACTTAAGCATGGCATACGCCTCTGTATGACTCGGTTTACTGTAGAATATCTAGGCTAACGGACCAGTTTAAAGCACTATTGTAGTCACTTTAAATTTTTCCAAAAAACTCAAAGTTAAATGAAACGGACTATAGAGTTAGACTAAAACTGCTACCGTCCCAACGGTAACATCCCTTCAATTCCACCGCAAATCCCACCAGCCCCACTGCTCCAACTGTCCCATCGTCCCAACAGTCCCATCATCACGTACCTACTAGGAGTGAATCGACAGGAAAAATCAACATGACCCTAATTGCATTATGCTTGTTGAACGCATGTCATCGCTCACTTATTGCAATTTTTCATTCTGCAACTATAGTCTGTTTCACATAACTTCGTGCATAAATTCTAAGAATTTTCATCGGCATTGAGCCGAGGGTTACGATAATTATACATCAGATCAATGCTAATCGCAATCTGTCGGCTTATTGTCGGAGATGGTTTTAAAATTTATGACCGAAGTTGTGTGAAACAGACTATAATTCTTTTAGATCATTTTTTCTGTTTCTTATTAGCTCGTTAAAATGGTGGTGATTGGTTGATGTTTAAAATATGTAGCTACCCGAATAATTTCACAACTCCCATCCAAGCTCGATTCTAAATTTTATATATATTTTGTACTGCCTTACTCTTATGATGTTTGCGAAGAAAAGATACAGAAAGTAAGTAATTCGGCGCTAAGCGCCAGAAGATTTTGACATACTCGTATTCACTATGCCTTATCCAAAGTGGGCTTTTTTGAAAATAAGAATTATACGAAAACAAATCAGGCGCCTGAATATTTGAGTTTATTAGCTCAAAAGCGTCCTAAAACCCGCTTTTGTGATCTTCAAAATGCGCTTCATAAGCTTTTAATGTTTTCCCAGAGACGTCTTGTAATTAATGAATGCCAATCAATTGCTATATTTTCACGAGATTACGAAGAAGTACAAACGTAACATGATCTAAAAAAATAAGTCGTTAGAATGGAAAACAAGATTACGGAAGTGATAACACACTCTCAACAAATACGCTACATAGTTATGTGCTCAGGTTAATTTCACTTGATGATACTGCGTGACTTTGTTTCACCTTAGCCTCATAATGTTGGGACTGGTGGGACTGTTGCGACGATGGAATTGCTGGAGCTGGTGGGATTGTTGGGACTAGAATTCTTGATGGGACCACAAATAATCTTAAGGGGGCACTTAGGGATTTTCACCCCCACTCCTGAATTTTTGATTTTCTAAAAAATCGTAAAAAGGTGCTGTTACATTTTTAGATATCTTTTGGCTCGAAAGTGTCGAATTTTCGGCGCTTTACGCCATATACTCAGTTTTTTAATTATATTTTATTCAATTGTATGGAGTATACTTTCAAACTTTTTCACGTTTTCATGTTTCAGGAAGAAAGAGCATCGTTAGGTGATGTAATTGACTTATAGCCATTGTTTTTGAGCTCAAAAAGGCACTTTTGAAAAAAATTGTTTTCAAGACCCAGATTGCCAATGCTGTGCATGTATAAGTGAAACGGTTGATCCCATATATGTAACAGGAGAGTTTTTGATGGGTTCTCATTTCCCATCAAAAGTCAGTCGTCCCCTCACCCCCTTTCCAAAATCCGAAAATTTTAGCCCCTCCCTCAAATTTGGCGAAAACTTGCGTTTTTAAACACTTTTAGGTGCTTTTTTGCCATTTTTGGCCAAAAGTCATTTCCTTCCCCCTCCCGCCTAAAAACGACCGGGACACCCTTCCGAAAATTCGAGACGTTGCATGAATAGTTGGGCAGGTGGGAATGTTTCTGAAAAATTGGGCAAAAGTAGGGTCAAAGTGGACAAAAATCTGAATTTTTTACAAAAGTTTTGGGAATCGACCAGAAAGTGTTAAGACGTTTATTATGCTATTTTGACGTTTATACCAATTTTTATGAGTATTTTGAGTAAAAAAAGCTCTGACTGACCCCAGGATTGACCGTCCGTGCGCACATCAGAACCGTTCTGGGAGGTCAGTTGGAGAGCTTTTAGAGCTAAATGGTCTCAAATATTGGCATGAACATCAAAATAGCACAAAATAGCTAAATTGACATTACTTTTTTGCCAGAAAGTTTTGATTTGGAGTGTTCTCAACCTTAAGTTTCCCGTTGTCAGAAAATTTGTTCCTGTCTTTTTGGTTGTCCTGATCCCAATCCCCAAAAATCTTCTCCATATAGATACTAACCTGTCGGTATTCAGCCTTGCTTTGTCACCAGGATTCATTTTATCGTCACTTTGAGTCTCACTCCACTAAAGGTTAAAAAATTCGGTCCAAAAATCATCCTGGTCTAATGGACAGGTCGTAGAGTTTTTCTAAGCTTAGATGACCTTAAATTTTGTATAAGTGCTAAAATAAGTAATAGCTGCTCTCTATTTTACACTTTCTGGACAATGTCAAGCATTTTATAGAATTGTCTTGATTTTCTTACCCTTTGGGCCTTAAGTTTGCCTTTGTGTGTCAGAATCTTAAAAATTGTCTAGAAATTTGTTCAATTTTCCACTCTTGCATTGAGCATCTTGAGAAACGCTGTAGAATGCCTATATTCTGTGTAATTTCTTATATTTTTCGTCAAGGGCGGATTTAAGGGGGAGACCGCACCCTTCATTGGCCAAAAACAGTTGGCGAGATAAAGAATGGATATGAAATTCGCAACGATTTTTGCCCGTCAGCGATTATAATTTCTGAAATTTTTCCGGCGCTTCGCGCCGGATTATATACACCTATTAATGACCTTTTTTACATATCTTGAGTGCATCTCTTAGTATTTTTGTTAGCTTATCAGCAAGTTTGTTGCGCTTTCGCTATTTATTACGCAATTCACTTTGGTGGATGATAGTGAGAAGTAATGGAAGCCGATTCAAAATTTGGGTACAGGGTTTGTCGGCCATTTTTATTTTTTGGCCAAAAATGTCATAAAAACTCCTAAAAATGGCTTGAAACAATTTTTTGCCCAAAACTTAAGAAAATAGGAAATTTTAGTCATTGCTTACCGACACTGATTGGAGGATCCCTAATTTCCTCCTTATTAAATTTATGATCCTGCTGCACATGTGGCATGTTCCTATAGGTTAGGTGCGTAATGTTTTACGACGATTCTTCAATGTAGTAAATAATACTTGTTACAATTATTGTTCCAAGGTAAAAGTTCAATCAACGTTCAAGACATATGCGATCCGGAAGAATCATTTAAAAAGATTAACTCCTAGGTTGCCCGACGTGTCCTCGATTTAGATCGAGGACACGTCTAAGTTAGAGCATTTGCATATAATATTTGCCGAAATTACGAAGTACAAAAATATTATCCAGTTTTTTACTCATTACTTCAGCAAGAAAAGCTCCTAGGTATACTAATATATTGAGTGCCAAGTTCTTAATTTTTATCATAAACTTTGCGTTTATTTAAGTACATAAGTTCATCAACTTTAACTCATTTAGGCAAACTATTACATAAGCTTGAGCTAAAAAAGTTATAAAGTAGACGTATGTCGTTTGAACTGTCAAAGGCAACTTTGGAAGCTTCAAAGTTGACTTGGAAAGTCAAGTCAAAGCTAGCGTTGTGAAACCCATTTTTCAAGTTGACTTTTCAAAGTCGACTATTGTGAGAGAAGTCGGATTTGAGCGACCAAAGTCGACTTTGCCAAAGTGCGCCATTGTGAAACCGGCCCCTGGCGTCAATTGGTTAATGCAAAAAATCATTGCGGGCATGCAAGTGTACCTACATCTAGTCTGTTTCGCGTAAAAAGTCGCTCCTAGTTTACTCTGTCTACTTCCCCATAGCTACTGCATAGCTAACTTGCTGCTTTTTCAATGATTTTTTGGTTTAATAGTTATTTAACCCGCAGGCCGTATAATATACTTCGATTTTTTGCGTTGCTTAGAGAAAGTCTGATTTTTAACAGATTTTTGCGACTTTATGCATATACATAGGTAGCTTTTTCCTAGTCCCCTCCTTTTACATCCTCAATAATCCGTAACCTCAAGTATATCTGTCTTTTTTGAACCATCGGAGCATTTTCCTTTGCTAGTACCCTACTTTAAATTAGCACAATTTGAGTAAATCAGCCGATAAGCACACAGTACCATGCCATAATAATGACAGCAGTCCAAGAACGCGGAAAACAATATTGTTCTGAACATCAGTATTATCTTTTTTTAAGACAACCTTGCCTTATTTGAACCAATCAAATGTTTTCAGCGTAAATTTTACGGAACTACTGGGTTTAAAGAACACTTATATATACATTCTGATTCGTCATCCTGACGTTACGTGAAACATTTTGTAAAAAATTAAGCTTCTGCAACCTCCTGAAATTAAAGTTAATTTTCAGTGCAAACATTAAACAACTAATGAGTGTAAAGAAAACATACAGTCAGATTCGTAATCCTTACCTTACGGAACATATTTTGAACAAAATTCACGTTTTGCAACGCTCTGGAAGTAAAATAAATTTGATTTGTAGAGTGAATTTAACACAGTAAAATTGAATGAATAGTGCGAACTTTACACAACTAGTGTATAGAAAAATAACACTCATATTCGTAATTCTGGCGTTACATACCACATTTTAAGGAAAATTGAGCTTCCGTAATGCTCTAGAACTGAAGTTAATTTTCAGTATAAGATTTACACAACTGCTGGGTGTAAAAAAATTAATAGTCAAATTTGTAATCCTGACATTATGTGAACATTTTGAAAAAAAATTCATGTTTTAATATGTCTTCGAAGCAAAATGAATTTTCTGTGTAAACTTTGCAATTCTACAATAAGTCAATAGTATTAGCTTTACACAAGTAATGGATTTACAGAGAAAGCTGACAATCAGATTCATAGTTCTGACGTTACAGAGAACTTTTTGAAAAAATTCATGTTTCGCAATGCTCTGGATATAAAATGAATTTTTAGTGTTAACCTTACACATCAACAATGAATGAATAGTGTAATCTTTACACAACTACTGGCTTTAGAGAAAACTAACAGTCAGATTCGTAATTCTGATGTTACATAAAACGTTTTGGAAAAAATAAGCTTACGCAATGCTCTAGAACTAAAGATAATTTTCAGTGTAAACTTTACATAACTACTGGGCGTAAAGAAATTTAATAGTTAGATTTGTAATCCTGACATTACGAGAATATTTTGAAAAAAATTCATGTTTCACAATGTTCTGAAAACAAAATGAATTTTTAGTGTAAACTTTGCAGTTCTACAATAAATCAGTAGTGTAAACTTTACACAACTAATGGTTGTTGAGGAAACTACCAATCAGATTCATAATCCTGACGCCACAGAGAATATTTTGAAAAAAAATTTACGTTACGCAACGCTCTAAAATTAAATAAATTTTTAGTGTAAACTACACACCTTAAGAATCACTCAATATTTGGCGTACTTAAACGCGCTCACGTGTGCGCGTGACCCTGATGTTTAGTACATTTTTTATGATTAGTATCGTTTCTCACCAATATCAGGAGAAAATGACAGATAAAAACCTAACAAAAACGTCTTTTTCCACCCCATTGTTGCAACTTTACACCTTCATAAATAACTCAGCTCTGAGGCTAAGAAACGCAACCAAGATGTGTAACCATTGACATGTAGCTTGATTTTTAAAATATCTCGCACCAATCAACTCATAAGCGGAGTAGTTGACAGGCAAAAAAAAGGCAAAAACGTGTTTTTTCACCCCAGAGTTTAACCTTTACACCATTAGAAATAACTCTATATTGAGTTTAATGAAACGCGTCCAAGTGTTATGTGTAAGCCTTGAGACTTACTTTATTTTCATAATACTTTGCACTTTCTGAAGTATATCCGGCGCGGTTGACATATTGAAAGAAGGTGAAAACGTGTTTTTGCGTCCACCTCCGGAGTGTAAACTTCAAACCGCCAGAACTAAATCCGCATTGATCTTAAGAGAACGCGGTCAACTTCATCTTGTAGCACTTGAAGCCTAGTAGATATCCATTTATAGGTTTTCTGTGGACTCTTATACGAAAAATTTGGCACATATAAACAAGCCAAAAATCCGACCAAATTGTGTCTTTACCCCAGATTTTCGCACTCTTACACTCCCACTCGTGAGCTATTGCAAAATTCAAAGAACAAAAAAACATAGAGAATTCAGTCCTCTACAATTATATACTATAAAATTCTATGAGGCATCCATGCTGAGTTGTGTACAAGCTGGGCAAGAAAACTGTCAGGAGTTTGTATATGTTATAACGTTACGCCAAAATTTTACACTTTCTGTACACAGCCGGTATTGAGTGTGAACAAAAACAAAAAAAGAGTGCATAATCTTTATCGATTAAAAAACCGCACCTACCAGATGTGTGTCCCGTTATAGCTTTAGGGAGGTAGATATATGTTGTGGGTACCCAAGTATATTATAGGTACCACGTGCTAACGCGCTACCTATGATTAACTTCAACAGCAGAAACAGCTATTTAAGCATTGTTTTTTATTCTCAATCAAAAATTTTGGATGTTTTGCGTCAGAGGCTACAAATACAGGAAATTAAGCAGTAAATGAAGCTTATAAACGTCCTTCCGCCTAAATTTCACAGATTTTCCGGCGCTTCGTGCCTGATTTTTGCTGAATTTTAATAAATTTATTATTTTTTTGCACAAAATTGTCTAAAATTTCGAAATTTTTCGGAAAACTGATGCGTCAAAAGTGATTTAAAATAAAAGTAGACAATGTAAAACGCCGGAAAAACGCTATTTTGCGCGTGAAGGACAGAGTTGTTACCTATTTTTGACTGTTTTTGGAAAAGTTGGTGTACCGCCCCCTTCCGCCTTAGGAAAATCCTAGATCCGCCACTGTATTCCGTTTTCCGAAAATTCAGCCTTAAAATTTTTGGCTTTTTGGGAATAAGGCCCTGATACGGTCCTGCTCGTACTACTAACTGTCTCTAGTCTTTATTCTGACGTTTGAAAATAAACTATTTTTTTGCTTGGCTCATCATCTGCGAACTCGAGCTCTAGCTTCTCAACGTGAGTTCCACCGCACGAACACTTTGCATGAAATATTGCGCAGTAGTAAGAACGACACTGTGGCGCAATTACATATGTACCTGTGTCAATAATTATTCATCCAGTGACCGGCCTTTTGTTAGCTGGCGCGTTGAGTGTGACTATTGCAGAAAGTTGAAAAAGCACTATTTAAGTTGTTGAACCTTGTTGACAAGGACTGCTGCGTGTACCCACATGCTTATTTATTTTCCTAGAATTGCTTGCTATTTTATTAAAAAGTAAGCAGAAGTATCTGTTTAGAAACATTTTCAAGTACGCGGTTTGCACGCATTTTGCTGAAACCGGTTGCATAATGGCAAGCTTAACCGTTTTGCATTCCGACCTTTGCATGCACAGTATCCCTTCCCAAGTCCCACCACTTATATCCTGAATAATGCATTTCAAAGAATATTTACACTATATTTCTTCCACCGGAGCATTTTTTCTTACTATAGTTTCTAAATGGCCCACTTTTGCTTTACGGCTTATAACTGTAACAGAATATTTAATGGGTTAGGTTGTTAAGGAAGTCTGTTAGATGCGCCACATATTAAGCAAAGCACATATAAGAGTTTAAAGCAATTAGCTGTTACGAGAGCATAACTGGAGATGCCATTTGTGCAGTAAAAACCTATTACAGTAATAAGACTTCGGCCAAAAATGGGCCGTTTGGAATGGAACAGACTATAATAACGTGGATACAACTGTCTGGCTGGATCGTATTGAACTATAAGCCTGATATTGTAGTCATTGATTGCGAACGCTACTTATTTGCACCGTGAGTTCGGTAGTTCGTCTGTGAAGCTGCAATATTTTTCTCATACACGCTCAACTGTAGGTTAATTTTCAGAGCTCATTTTCTGCCCATTAGATACGCAGTACGATATTCAAATTATTATTTATTTAGCACCTTTTAGTATTAATTGCACTCACTGACGAAGGATTCTTTAAAGCAGCTCTAAGCTCAATGCACTGATGTTACGTATTCATACGTATGATTTCGATAGGTCGCCCATAAGGTATATGCTACTGGGTAAAAATATAAGTGTCACGATGCATTATTCGCTTGCTTATAATGCGTCGCTTTGCTGCGTCGAAGCGTGAACAGCTTACGGTCCTATGTTGACTCACGTGTAGTGCAATTGATTTATGAGCAATATGCTACTAGGGAAGTTGCTTTAAGTTAATTTATACCATAAATCTTATTTTATGACGTCAAGTTCGTACCAACTAATGTAGTTGCACAATAGAACTAAATTTTAAAGAATGGAATTTGAGAATTGTTTGAGACATTTTTAGATGAATTAATTCGATCGTGTTTCGCCGACAAGCGACCGGTCCGGTTGGATCTGAAACTTTAATTTCAGCATAAATCGCAGAATTTCGACTTGGAAATTCGATATTAAACGTTATTATTAATGCGCACAGCTTACCGTAGGATGCTTCTTATTGAAGATATGGAACTTTAGAGATGCTTCTTATAGAAGATATGGAACTTTAGAGCAATGGGCGGTAATTTGATCATTGAACCAGCTGGTAATGACGACTATACAGACGAGGAAGTCGGTGCGAACGGAAATTATACGTGAGTCTCATTTTTGCGACGATATAACGTAAGAAGTGTTTTCAAGAAAAGCGCGAAAAGTGATATAACTATGAAAATGATGTCGGAATGTTTCTATGCTTATAATGTAATATTTTTACTATGGATAGAAATAAAAGGGCAAAAATTCTGGGGGTGAGGTGAAGCCAAAAAATTTTTGAAATGCCTCTTTCGGGCTCAAAAACGATGGGTACGCGTCTATCATTTTCGGCGTTTCTGATGATGCTCTTTCTAGACAATGAGAACGTTAAAAAATTTTTTGAAAAAATCGCATGAAAGTGAACAAAATTTCGTCAAAAATGGCTGTTTGGCGCCGTGAAGATAGGTACGCTAAAAGCGTTTTTAAGTCGCTAAAGCGTTTGAACAACACGTGGGCGTGGGAAATATGCACTTCCTAGAAGACCGAATACCCCCCTTCCAAACCAAAATGAAACGACCCCTAGAATTTAATTTTTGTAAATTTTTTTTCGCGAGTTTTTGATGCCAATTGATAGTGCTCGATGAGACGCGTTAAAAAATGGCGTTTTTCGCTGTACCACAATTTTAGAGACCATTTTTGACCTTGAACAAATCTTGAATACCTCCCAATATACCTCCTTCCAGAATTTCGGTGCTGCCTACCTATGGTTTGAACCAGGACGTTTTCCAAGATTTTTTGGAAAATCGCGAATTTTGGAGGTGAAAACATTTTTCGAAAGTGAAAAACTTTTTCCGAGGGGGGGTGAAACGAAAACCAAACTTCCAAGGTCATGTATGGTCAGAGGGCAGGGTTAAATGAATGCACTGCACTGTAGCAAATAGTGATCATAAAAACGTGTTTGCATCTGTTCAAAACTCCATTTTGCCTTTCTTCAGCTTTTTAAGATGCCATTTTTGGCATAAGACGAAGATTGTGATAAGCTTAAAAATGTACATTCCAAAGAATAATGCCTCGTCTCGAAGTATTTCAGATGCTTTATGCTACTAAGTCTATCCTCGATGTTTAAAGAATCATTTAGCACGCCTGATCTTAAAGACTTTGAAGCTTTAAAAACTGGTCATTTTGTGTTATAAATAATTAGAACTGACCGGAACTGAAAACACCAAGAGAACTGTATTTTCCTGAAGATGAGCGGAATTTCAGTCATTTCTTTGTATATTAATCAGAGCTTTACTGGGACCTGGCCCCGACCTCGGTACCGGGCCTCCGGAGGCTGGTCCCGGCGGCGGGGCCTAAAAATTTTAACTTATTGTTAGGTGCAAACTTGTAGTAATACATGTAACGGCTTGCAATTTCGGGGGAGGGGCCGGCCAATTGTAGGGCAGAGAGAGGGGGGGGGTAAATGACCCCCATTTTTGGCCAAAAAACACCTAAGAACGGCCAAAAAATTCGATTTTTTCCAAAAATCAGTGTGGGGATCAATAATTTTCTGGCTTTGGGGGATGGGGAGGGACGCTCGAGTTTGGGTGGGGGATCCTGCCCATCCTCACCCTCTTACATGTAAGCTTGTTGTGTTGATTGATTGAAGTAAGTAAGGTCAACACTCAGATAATAATCGATAGCTCAACACTCTACAGGTAATTCCACGAGTTACACTTTTTTATTGCTATCTTGTAAACGAACTAAGCGCATTTGACTCGTGGAATACGACTCGAAATGTTAATGATTCGTTATTAAAGCTGTTGAAATTCGGACTTATTCTAATCAATAGAGCCAACACGTTTGCTCAACATCAATAATTCTCGAAAGTTGTCGAGTACAATTACATCCACAGTTGCATAGTAGCCGACCTAAAATGGCTTTAGAAATGAGTAGAAAGGTTAAAAAGGCGTACTACATAATTGTTAGGTTCTGATCGATTTCAAGTATTTCTGCGAAAAAGTCGCGAATTAAATTATAAAAAATAATTAGAACTTAAACGCCTTGCTGTATAAAACTGTAAGTGAGAATTATCACCATATTATATGGTGGGTTCCTTGTCCTGGGTATTATCCAAAAAAGGATAAATGTTTGATCATAAACTACAGCCGCTTTAGACATTTCGCTAAATTGTAAACGTTTTTAAAGTTACATTGAGTTGTCTTTACTATTCATGCTTTGGTTTACACTTTTGTAAATGTAAAAAAATAAATAAGTAGAATTAAACAAATGCACAGAATAGGCACGGCCGGTCTGCGCGAGGGTAGGCCGGGTTGACCTGACTGGGGTCAGCCAGAGAGCCTTTTTGAGCTAAAATAGGTTTAAAAGTAATACATAAATGCTAAAATGGAGTAAAAATAGCCTTATTTAAACAGTTTTGGTTGATTTCAAGCGTTTTGCAAGAAATTTATTATTTTTACCCGTTTTTTAATCTAAATATTTGCCTGATTTTTACCAGATAATTTTCCGTTCTGTCCTTCTGCGCTTCAACATACACATGGGCAGCAATCAGGCCCGTATCCAGGATTTTATTTCGGGGTAGGGGGAGCGAAAATTTCGAGGTTAGATATCTCGAGAACCATTGGGAGATGGGCAAAGATAGAAGGATTATTGAGCTTACCTCGTCGAGCTCTTTGCAATGGTGAAGAAAAATTTCTAGAAAAATTTTCAAAAACTTTTACTTTATTCCATACTCATATTACACAAATCTATCGTTTAGATAATCTATACAATTGACTTCTTATCATTCAATCGAAGAATAGTTTTCCAGCTTCCGTCTTTGAATTTAATCTTTGTGATTTACACACAAAAAGACTATGTACAGAAAATCAATGCACCGAAAAATTCGACATGTTCTACATGTCTAACTCGAATTTGAGCGATTTCGGGCGTGCTAGAAGACAAAAATTATAGATGGACAAAAATTTTAAGTTTACTAGCTCAAAAGTACGCTCAAATCCGTTTTGGTAGTGTTTTAGACCTACTTCAAGAATTTTTCATTTTCCCCTTTGGAGATCCTTGTGTGTTTCAAGTTTTATATTTCCTGGGGGCGGCCCTCTTCCTGAATACGCGCCAGGCAGCAACCAATTTCTGGGGTCTGATGGGGTAAAATCGTGAAAAGAAGCACTAAAAATTCAATTTAGGGGGTTCACAGAATTCTAGGGTCTACAGATTTCTGGGGGGTTCGAATTCTGTGATGTCCAAACCTCCCCTGCCCAACCCATTTGTGGTCTAGACCCCCAAGTTCTCCACTTGCATTTACCTAATATGATGTAAATTTGTGCATATCATGTGCTACTCACTTTAATTCACACCTGCATGGAGGATGTCAAAGATTGGACAGATAAATAATTTCTAGCGAAATCGCTTAAAATCGACCATAAATCGTCGATTTTTACGCTATTTTAAGCTTAATGCCAATTTTTAAGGCAATTTTATCTCGAAAAAGTTTCTGTATGATCTTCAGACACACTATGCTGGGCATTTATGGCTAAAAGCCTACCTACCAATCACATTGAAATAACACTGGTCGGGTCACCAATGTGGACAAGCAGCACTAACGAAGAGTATGTAGATACTGTTTTTTGAACTAGTTAACAGCTTTTTTTGTTGTAACTTACCAGAAAAATGGTGTTTTCAAAAGTGCAGACCAAAAGTTCCATAGCAAAAGTTACTCAATGAAACTTTACAGTTTTGTTGCCCTAAATTTGTTCTTTCAAAATCGTTGCCTATTTTTCGATGTACCTAACAGCTATACATAGTTATAATCAAAACATTTTCTACCCTTTTTTGGGCCACCCTGTATGTATGTATCAGGAGGAAAAATTGTTTAAGTTTTTGGACCTGGCTGGGACTTTTAATTTTTATGACTGGATAGGGGGCGTTGGTATTGGTATTATAAAGATATGCACAGCATGGCTGATCTGGGGGTCAGCTGATCTAAGGCGGGTCAAAAAATTAGTTTTTTTGGATCAAAATGACCTTAGAAACGGGTATAGATGCTTAAATAGCGTTAAAACTACGTGATTCCACAATTTATGATCAATTTCGAACACTTTCGAAAAAATTTTCAAATTTTCTTCCATTTTTGGCCTTCATTTTGCCTCATCATCCTTAGAAAATTTCTCATTTTTCCATTCTGGGAAAATAGACCGCCCCAAACTCTCCTCTCCCCCCGTGCATGTCTGGTTGGTTTGGTACTATCCGTCTGGTCATACGATGTGAGTACAAAGCGGTCCGCTTTTCGATGACGAAATAGTGGTCTTATGTGTAAAATTATGTAGGATGGCTAAATTCTTTCTTATATGAAGTGCATGCAATGCATGAGCGCATGTTAATGAAAAATTTATCTTTGAATTCTAGCTATTGGTAGTGTCCAGGGTGGCCATATGTCCTATGTGGCCGTCCGTCCAGCCTGGCCGCCCATCCAGGATGGCCGTCCGTTTAACCTGGCCGTCCGTCCAGGCTGGCCGTCTTCTTGTTTGTTACATTTTTCCAAGGTGGCCGTCCAGCCTGGCCGTCCGTTCAGGGTGGCCATGCGTCCTATTTGGCCGCCCGTCCAGCCTGGTCATCCCAATCGGCTGGATGGTCTAACCGCTCTGTCATGTTTATTCGACCTTCCCGATTCACCGACTATCCCGATTCTCCTTCTAAGAATAATCATTTTTAGATTGCACAAAATCCCGTTTCTCAGACGGTCTCGATTGTCCGGCTTAATCGCTTTTGTAGGAGATAGCTGAAGGGTGCTTTATAGATTTGTTTCAGTGAGTAGCACAAAGGAATAGGACTTATTAACAATAGGGAATAGGACTTATTTAATGCATGAATTATTTCGCTATTATTCTCGCTTACCCAAAAAACTTTTGCTTAGCTATTTAGTTAAGTTGTCAGTGACATTTTCTAGCTACTAAACTACTCTGACATAGTAAAAGAGTTAGTGTGAATAGTTGTAAAGCATTCATGGTTTCAGACAACCACCTCACAACAAAACTAGAATACTTGAATATAACTGAAAATATGCTTTTTGCTCACGGAAACATCCTGTGCACACATTTCGTTTGATAAGAGAATGATAAAATTAAAAAAAGATGCAGACTAATGAGCAGGGATTTTTTTAGCGCCACCCCGTTTGCGCAGCCGCTAATGGGTGCTGATAAGCGTTTGCGCAGGAAGCTTTTTCTTAGCGCACTGAAAAACGATAGATAGATGCTTAACAACACGCAGTTGAATACTGACAAGTTGTTCTGTTTATATGATTATGCCATCCAATCTTATTATGTGAATCGCTCATGATTATTCTATGTTTGCCTGATTGTTGCAATAATAAAATATTGTGAGTGGATGTCTATGCTTATTATTGAATGAAATGAAGATGTCATACGATTTGCGCATATTTACCTATGGATATTAATTTTTTCATTCCATAAGAACTGGCGTTCTTTGATTAACAGCCTAATTCCAAAATTTAGAGGATAGAAAAACAGAAATCTAAATGTCTTAGTGTTTTATATGACTTCTACTAGTGATGTAACGAATATCTCGAAACCTTACGGTATATTTAAGCAAATTTCAGCTGTATGGAAACATGGCATTGACGTATTGTAAACACCCGAGTCAAATGGCTTATTTTTTCTTTTCTTTAAATTGCTTAATTTGCTAATAATCCTCTGAGAGCTATGACTTATAATAGTCTGTTTTGCACAAGTTTGGGCATAAATGTTAGAAACTAAATCCAACAATAAGTTGACTCTTCAAATTTATGCCAAAACTTATGCAAAACTGATTAGAAATGATAATTAAATTTGCCTAATAATTATTTTACAGCGAAATATTCTTAATTAATGTCCCAGTCGTCCTTATTCACGTTCTTCAAGAAATCATCAGCAGTAACAGGCGTTAGTGATGAAGAGATTAAATTCTAATCTTTTCTAATCCAAAATTTTTCATTTGCGCACTGCGCTAATGCTTAAAATTTTCCTTTAGCGCAGACCCTGCTCCATTTGCGCCGCGCTAAAAAAAACAGTGCTAATGAGGTACTTTTCTTAGTATGCAAGATGTATATTAATTAGTCGCATTTTGTACGACAGAGAATGCCAGTACTTGGTACTCGTTTGAGTGATATTCAAATAAATATCGTCACAATAATGTTTAAATTAGAAACTAGATATAGCATAGACGGACAATCACTCTGGACAGTATAATTAAGCCATGAATTACTGCGGATGGCCATTCTGGATAGGCGGCTAGCCTGGATGGACGGCCAGGCTGGATGGGCGCCATCTGGGAATGTCGCGCTCTAATTTTGCACCCATACAGCATGAGACGGCCACCCTGGATGGACGGCCAGGTTGGACAGACGGCCAAGCTGGACGGGCGGCCACCCTAGACACAATCTAGCTATTTGTTTCCCGGAAAATTTCGGATTTAATCTCGACGATGCTTCTTAGGTAGATTAACATACGAGCACATTGCTGGAGTTAGTCCAATGGGTGTGTTTTAGATGCCGAGGCGACATAAACAACTGACTACGTGATGAATTAGTGTTCTGTTTTATTGCATACGTTGACCGCTCCTCTGGTCATTTCAAATCGATTTTTTGCTCTATTTGTTCTGTGTTTCTCATAATACTATGTCCCTTGTACTCGGTGGTCCTTAATCGTGGCAAACGGTTGTTTAACAAATGGCTTCCAGATTGTCTTGGCAGTATTCCGTATTTCAGTGTTGATGTGTTAAAATTGTCAACTGCTTATTATCTTGTTGCCTAGATCATGTTTTTGAAATTGCTCGCTTAGATTCTACGGAATATTTGCAGAAATTGTCTGTAATAATGTATATTTTTCATCAAAATACCTTCATCGTTTTATTTCCTTAAGTTTAATATGCAAAAACACGTTTTTATAGCCTTTCGCCGCAAGTTGATCAAAAACCTCTTGTTGTATCTAGACAGTTTTGAATGAAATAGCTGAAACAACTATTGTTGACCTTGTTTATGAAATGATAAGCAATGTATTTAATTAAATAATAGTGACTTGCTAAAAATAGTTCTCTAAAAGTAGACATGCACGTGAAGGGGTAGGGGTCTAGACCCCCAGAAGGACAAGTGAGAATTTTCTGGCGTACATAAGGCAATATTATGGTTCAAGTACGAACAAAAATCGTAACTTACTTACACAAGTGATTAAAATTATCCGGAAACTGTCAATTGAGGGTTTTTTAAATTATTTGTTGCCCGAAACGTAACTACAATCTCTTGCACATTTCAAAGCCGGAAAAGCAATACGCGGATTGGACTGTAAAAGGATATTGCAGTTAACCCCATTTTAAGTTTATTTTAGGTCAAGAAAGCTCTCTGGCTGACCCTATAGATCGACCCGACCTCAGACTGGCCATACTGTGCATCTATGGTCTTAAGCAAAGCTCAAACTTAATAGCAGTTGTGACATAAATCTGTGAGGCGCCTGATAGGACTTATTGAAGGGACAACAGAAAAATTTTATGTAACTAATTGAAGGCATAACAGGAAATTCTTCTTTGTGATTAACAAAAAAACTTTTATCGGTTTTTCTTAATGATCGCTTTAAGACTTTTTTTGTTTTTTTTTGTTTCTTTTTTTGCATCCGCGCATTTTTTACATTTTGACAAGCCATTAAAAACCTCCAACGCAAAATTGGTTTTTACCGATGCAAGTTTTGAACATATAAACGACCCATTAGTATTTCCGGAATATTGCTTAATAAGCTGTGGAATAGTTGCATTGTATAAAAATTATAAGAATGTTCATTTCCACTGTCCTAGGCTATGGTTGTAAAATCGAACAATATTTGAAAAATTAACATTTATTCACGAGGGAAATATTCTATCATTCAAAAATTTATGAAAATTTCACTCATCAAAAAATACATTCGGGCAGCGAAGTGTAATAATCAACAGAGGCGTAGCCAGGATTTTGGTTTGGGGGGCATAAAGAAACATTTTTTATGACTACTTTTGCATTGAATGCCAGTAACGTTATGTATAGTAAAACTGAGTTTTTCGACCTTTAGTAGTGTAGCCCAGTGTTTTTTTGTACATGTTCCGTTTGTACATGTACAAAGATGGTCCCCAAAAGTCTTTGTACATTTTGAACACACAAATTTTTGAGTACTATAATATGGTACGGTAGCGATTTTAGTGTGGTAAAAACAGTTGTTCGACTCTTGGTAGTGTATTCTGGCTAAATTCTGGGTCTCTAAGGGCAAAAATCACTAATAATCGTCTTAAAACGGCGCGAAGCGCCGAAAAAGTTGACATTTTTCCTTTTGAAATGCAATTTCTGCCAGTATAAAGATATATAGAACGCACAATTACTCATTTCGGTGCGTAGCGCCGCAAATTTTTACGAATTTCAGACCTTTTTTTGCAATTTTTGTCTTCCCAAAAGTCTTTGTACCTGTACAAAGAAAGTCTTTGTACATCGGGAAAAATCTTTGCCGAATATAAAAAACACTGATGTAGCCTAGCTAATTTATGGGTTTCTGACGATCAAAAATACAAAAAGTGTAAAGCGGCTCTAAGTGCCGAAAATTTTTGGAATTCCTACCGTTTCATGTAGAATTTACGGCCTTTCTATTGACAAACATTTCGGAAATTATAAGTAGCGCAAAGTGCCGAGAAATTTAGTCATTTTTTAACGCCCTTAACATTTTGTAGCTCGGTGAATACTAATAGTCTGACAGAGCAGAAAATTATCAAATTTGTACAAAACAATTTTGACAGTTCAAGCTTCTAACAAGAAAACTGCGAATTACTAACTTTGTCTGAAGATATTTTGAGTGATTTAGGCTTTTAAGCGCAATGCTGGAGCTTTACAAAAAGAAAGAACAGTAATTGGCGGCGCCATGCGCCGGAAAATTTTGACGTTTTTGCAATTTAAACTCAATTTATATCGCTTAAATCATACAAAAAAGACAAATTAATGCCGGCGCGAAACGCCGGAAATTTTTAGAAATTTCTAACCCTTTTACCTGGCTTGTTCTCCCTAAAATCTCGTTGCATATGCACAACGAGAATGTACGGCTGCGGGGGTCTGGGGTGGCGCGCTCAAGCGTTCCCAACAGGGTCCGGGGCAGATTCCCGGAAAATTTTGTAAAAAAAGCGTTTTAATGTTGAATAGTAACGTTGAAAATTTTGCAAAATCGGCCGAATCTCGGTTCTGAATCGAGCCCAAAAACACTTAAAATTGATTAACTCTTACATTGCTCAAAACTTTTGAGCTGAAATGCGTTTTTTGACCTCTGCTAATTACATAGCGCAGCAACGGGTCGCTGCCAATAAGATATAGAAAAATGTATCAATGAAAAATTTGTTCTTACCGTTTTCAGGCCCATTTGTGGCCTTCTTATTTTTCCTTGTAAAGAAAGACAAACAAAGCAAAGAATAGACAAACTGGTACACAAAAGAGAAACAAAGCAGAGAATAGACAAACTGGTACACAACCATTTTCGCACTTTCACTATTAGGCTCAACAAGCATGCGCACTTTCAATCAACGAACAAATAGTGCATGAAATTACTAAAGTGATGTGAAGTGCTGGATTATTTTAGCTGATTAAAGCTTTTTAATTCATTAGATCTATATAACAATAAATAATAATGACTCGGCGCGAAGCGCCGGAAAATTTTGACGTTTTTGCCTTTTCGAACTCAGTTTTCTGGACACACATTATTGCAACAGACAAATCAACAATATTTCTAAAAAAATTTGGGGGGCATGTGCCCCCAATGCCCCCCCCTCTGGCTACGCCTATGATAATTAATATTTTCGTTGTAACAATAAACTTTCAAACTTTCAAACTTTCATTTTACTTAAGCGATACTTCGTCTTAAAAGCAGAAACCAATGTTCCTTTTTCCTGGCACCCTGATCATAATTTGAAAAAGATCGCTCTTGCATTAAAATATTATTTACGAACAGTATGCATGATTTTGAGAGGGAGCGGTGCCCCAACTTTTCCCCAAACAGTCAAAATGGTTTCAAAATTCGCTAGTCACGGGTAAAATATCGCTTTTCGCCCTTTTACATTGTCGACTTTTATTCAAAACCATATTGAGTGCAGAATGTTTCGAAAAATTTCGAAATTTCCGGCAATTTTATGCGAAAAATGCTCAAGTGTCTTCGACTTTGGAGCAATACAACAAGCTGATTAAACATTTGACGCGAAGCGTCGAAATTTTGCTCAACTTATGCTAAAAATGGGAGAAAACGATGACGAAATGGCTGTTTACGCTCTAGCAATCGTTTCCAGAGTCATGAAATTTCTTGAGTGAGAAGAAACATATTCTTGACTTCCTAGTGGAAAAATGGCTTCCATGCGCCAAGGAAGTAAATAAATGAAATAAATAAATTTGAACTGAAATAGAAATTGAAAAGAAATAAAATAAAAATTACAAAAATCGATGGCCAAAAACACGCCCATTCTTTATTTCCCCAGTTACGTTGGGCTAATGGGGAGGGCGGCCGCCTCCCCTCAAATCCGCCCTCGCCCTGTTTAGAATGAAACCTAACGTTGAAGCTTGTTTTCATCAGATAAGACAGGAAAAAATCGTTAAATTTCTTGATGCAGAAATTATCTGCTGCTGTACCCTTAAAATCATATAGCGAATTATGCTGCTATACCCAGTATACAGACGGCGACCCGTGTAATTACTGGACCATCCGAGGAAGTCTCGAATAATTTGGGATCAAATCAAGCGACCTCTTTTACGCTGTGCGGTGACTCACAAAAACCTAGTCTTTTATTCATGAGGCTTAGGATTCTAATATGCTAGTACGTATACATAGAATGGATCAAAACTCGAAAGAGGGAACCATTTGGATGTAATTAGGTGTGCGAATAATTTACGACCTTTTCATATATACCCTGTTCAAACACAAGCACTGTAGATGCACTGATCGACTCAGACTAGTACAATGTGCACTTGTTTTTCATTGTACAAAATATCTTATCGTAAGATGTTCTCAGCCGTGTCCGTAACCCCATAGTCTGAATTTTTTATGCTAGAAAAATGTGAGTGATTCTTTATCGCCATGCAACGTTAACGTAATTCACAAATTTTTATCGGTAGTAAGCTGACAGCTTGCGGTAATTATGAATAAACTTGACGCAATTTCAGAAAGCTAAAGTATTAAATTCGCGACAGCTAAAATTTCTTGAGTGAAATGGGTTAGCTATGGAAAGGTCTGATCAGGATGATTTCAAAATATGGTGATCGACATAAAATTTAACTTCAGATGATTAAATTGCACTGAAAATTTCGCGTGGTATCATACATGGCTGGGGGTGACTGGGGGTTGAGGGTTTTCAATTTCCCATCTCTACCGCAGGAAAGTTTTTACCTCCCCCTCCCTGAAATTTTTCACCTCGCCAGAATTCGCGATTTTCCAAAAGCTTCCAAAAAAATTCGTAAAAAAGGTGCTGTTTTAAGCGTTTTTAGCCATCTAATTGCTCAAAAATGTAAAATTTTATGCGTTTCGCGCCATATAGTACTCAATTTCGGACAATTTTTATTCAATCTATTCGAATTTTTTTAGTACGAAATTTTTTTATGTGTTTATGCTCTAGAAAGACAGAGAATCCTCAGGAAAGCTGAAAAACGATGTTTTTTGGCGCGTGTGCACCATTTTTCAGCCCAAAAAATGTACTTCAAAATTTCACCCCCACCAGAATTCCCATGCTGTGCATGTATGCTTGATACAATACATTATAAATTGCCTTCTTTCGTATGCGATTTCAATCTGCATGTCTTATTTTTTTAGGATGTCCGGGGATACCGCAGATCAAGGTAGTTACTATTTTTTGTAATTTATTCCGTATTATGCTCGTTAACACTGACAGATAGCCAATTTATTAATTTTGGAAATTTATAAAAGTAAAATTATTTCAACTGTATCTTGTGAAAAGCTTGCTTATTCTGGATAAACTAGTATACGATCAGAAAAATTTATATATGAGCTTCAAAACTGGAAAAACAAAGAAATTTAAATGAAATTTGTGTGTTGTTCTGTTTCTATGACCGTTTCGATTCGTCGACCATGACTATTTCCGCGCTGATATTATAGATTATGTTGCGATTCATGAAAATACGGCTTATCTTATCGTCTTTTATCTTTTCTGTTTTACAAACCTTTTTGACGGCTTAGCACTGGCCTCCATGCAAAATTAGCCAATGGGAGGCTTACACCTCGGAAAGTACGTTGAGATAGCTAGCAAAAACCATATTTTCGATGTTGTTTAACATGCTGTATCCATTAAGATCATAATCTTCAAACTTTCCGAAGAAAGGTTCTTCTTATAATAGGTTGTGTAGAAGTGTCGTTTTTTATCGTCCTTGAAACAAAATTATGAAAAATACTTCACGTATGGCATAATGCGCCAAAAATTCCAATTTTAGGTGTGATTTCGCCGTCTTCCCATGCATTACTTTACCATAAAATTTTCATTTTAGTTTGTCCTAATTTGTTTACTTACTGTTCAAAAATAGCATTTTTGCAAAACTAACTTTTCTTCGCTATGCAAAAACTGTCGCATTGACTTTTGGACTTTTGGCAACGATTTCTCGATTAGTTTCGTCAGTATATTCAAAAAACTTTCAATGAATCACGAGCATTCATTCTCTCAAAATTAATCATCTTTCATCGTTCGAGTAAGTTGAATTATGGGCTGTGCATTGATAGCGAAATATACATAAATTTCACATAGAAAGACCACTTAAAATCGAAGGTTTACAAAATCTTGTGCATTCTGCACTATGATTAAGGGAAAACGAGCAAACCTTGTCAGCTAGTTTCTTGTATTGGACCTTGTTCCATCTTTATCCAACAAATCATTGAAAAATAATAAGTATTAATGGAGTTATTACGAAAAAACATATTGTATGGTTAGGTGGGACACCCTGCATGTCTCAAAACGACTACCAAGCTCATTAATTTAGCAAGTGAATAAGTTCTGCTTCTGTTACCTGCTACTGGGTGTTTGAAAAAGGCAGAAACAATGTTTTTTTTGAATTGTAAAGTGCTGCTCGCAATGCCACTTCGTTTTCTGTGAAACAAGAAAGCAAATAAAAGGAAAATGTTATACCTCCTTAACCCTAAACTTAAACTATTCTCAATATACTCAGTAAATTATCAGTGCAACGTTTTTCGTTGACACTTTACTTTGAAACTGCTGTTGAAGAATAGAGAAAGTTGTAGGACTGGGTTGTTATCGCTGGCCTGGTTATATACTGTTTGCACATTTATTTCAAGAAATGCTAAAAAATAACCGCCATCTAAATATTGACTGTTTTTTCAAGGTCCATATATTTCTTTGCTTGAACCTTTCAACAACCTGACGAGAAAAACTGGACAGACAGTTAAAATTAAATGCCAAGTCGAAGGAACTCTGCCAATTGATTTTAGGTAAGCTTGTCCTGCAGCTTATTTTGACTGATAGGTAATCTTTCTATAAAATCAATTGTTTTTCTCCAATTTTTTATTTTTTAAATTTATTTCTTTGTTTATTCTTCCTTTTTTTCGTTCTCGTGTCTTTCAAATGTACTTATCTTTATTGACTTTGTTTCTCATTCAAATGTCAATCAAGATCAATGCATCTCAATTTCATATTGTTACAGATGGTTCAAAAACGACGCGCCCTTGCTTAAAGAAAAGGGCAAAATAAACGTGATCGATAGAGATAATTGGTCTCGGCTTAGGATTAACAATTTGAATCCTCTGGATACCGGCTATTATAAATGCGAAGCGTCAAACAAAGGCGGCAAAGTTGAAACGACATCTTTATTAAAAGTCACTGGTATGTGCATCACGCATCACGTACGGGATTAGGGTGTTTATTACCCACAGTGAAGGGTCAGACAGATAGGAAGAGCCAGGCGATTTTGACCTCAAGGAGAATGTTCTGCATCAACTTTGGATACAAAAATTTCAACAATATCAGTTCCGCTTACCCATAAAATGTCCAAAATCAAGTCAAAATAATCTAAGAATCGAAATATTTCTGGGCTTTGCGCCGGATTGACGGACTCCTGTATTTTCTGTCGTTGAAAACTACGTATGACGGTCGTAATGAGCTGAAAGACTTTGAAAAATGCGGGCTGACCGCATAAAAGCATCTTACATAAATTATTTTGATGCTTCCGTCACTTAACTTGCAAAAATCATGTAAACCATACAGTATTTATTGGTTCCGAATTTTCGGATTTCACCTCTTTCGGACTCTGACCTTGCGCATTCAGATGTGAATGAGACTGAATAAATAGACTGAATAAGACTACTATTCCGTGTGCTACGTAAAAAATTTTCCTCTAGTTTTTTGCGCTGAACGGAAATTTCGACATTTTTTTGACATTGATTGCGGACATTTGCGAAAAATTCTGAATATTCATATTTATTTTTCAAAACCGTCTTTCTTTTTTGTACTGGTCGTATCTCAAGCTTTCATTGCAAAGCATACCTTACATTTGATCCCTAATGAGCAAAATTGTGAACCGACTGTCACGATTCTCCTTCTAAGAATAAAACAGGTCATTCTAGATTGCCAGAAATTCAGTTTCTCCGTCCGTATTGATTCTCCAACTTGTTGTATGATGATCGCTTTTGTTAAGATAGCTTAAGTATGGTCTATCAATTTGTTTTAGTGAGTACCATAGAGGAATAGGGCTTATTTAGTGTACGAATTATTACGCTATTATTCTGGCTTATCCGAAAAAAGGGTTTACTTAGTTATTCAGCAGTTAACTAGCGAGTGACATTTTGAGCTTCAAAACTACTCTGACACGGTAGGTGCCTTTTGTTTCATCCTGGATCAAATAGATATTGCTGCAATATTATGTAACATTTAAATATAAATTAAATATAGTATAGACTATACATGCATAGTATGGGAAATCTAGGGGATTATTAAGTGCCATTTTGGGCCAAAAATGGTAGGTACGCGTCAAAAACATCGTTTTTTCAGCGTTTCTGACGATGCTCTATCTTTCTAGAGCATAAAAACAAAAAAATTTGGAATAACATCAAAATGTCGAACAAATTGAACAAAATCTATTAAAACATGAGTAATATGGTGCAAAGCGCCGAAAATTTGGCGCTTTTGAGCAAATAGATGGCTAAAAAAGCTTAAAAGAGCAGCTTTTCTACAAATTTTCAGAAAATGTTTGGGAACTTTCAAAAATATCGCCAATTCTGGGGATTGAAACCCCCCCCCCGAACCCCTCCCCCAAGATCATGTATAGTATAGACGGACGACCATCCTGGATGGGCGGCCAGCCTAGATGGACGGTGAGGCTAAGTGGGCGGCCAACCTGTGAAATTCACGTTCCAATTTTGCACTCATGCAGCACGGGACGGCCACCTTGGATGGGCGGCCAGACTGAACGGACGGCTAAGGTGGACGGGCGACCACCCTTGGCACAATATAAAGGCCGCCACGCTGTCCGTGTGAGTTCGCTCTTGGCTTAATTTTTTCAGTTTAAAAAAATTTGTTTTGCATTCTCCGATGCTTTTAATATTTGCTAAAAATGAGAAAGCACTAGAGATGCAACGGGTAGTGAATTTTGGTGTATTCGGGTTCGGATAGTTCATTGAAGTTTATCCGGGTTCGGCTTGTCAAGTTCAGTTTATTCGGGTCCGGGTTCGGGTATCCAAATCAATACCCGATCGGGTTCGGGTAGTTCAGTAAACATATACGCACTATAAACTAATATATGTAGTAGTGTATTTTTTGGTTTTAGTGCACCTTCATGTTACAATGTCTATATCAATTTTACATAGTTGTTCAGCGACTACTAGGCGTATATATATATATATATATATATATATATATATATATATATATATATATATATATATATATATATATATATATATATATATATATATATATATATATATATATATATATATATATATATATATATATATATATATATATATATATATATATATATATATATATATATATATATATATATATATATATATATATATATATATATATATATATAGGGGCTTGGGTGGTCTTTTGTTGCCCATCAGTAAGAGAAAATACAAAATTTTATGAGGACAAGAAGCCTAAATTGGATAAAAAATGGGCAAAAAAATATCATTGAGCAATGAAAAGGTAGCTTTCGTGTTCTATTGTTTGCTCCACATTTTTGAGGCCATTGAAGGTGGATTGAGCCTAAAATTTAAGGTCTTTCATTCCCATCTGACCCCAAGGCTGAACTGACTCCGCTTACCATCCGTCCTGTGCAACTATGGTGTCTTCTATTTGTATTGGATGCCAAAACTCTTTTTTACGACTTTTAGTAGTGCAATTTAACACTTTATGGGTCTCTGACAACAAAAACCAATAACTTGTCAATACAGCTGGAAATTTTATCACATCTTCAGCGTTTTCAGTTTGAATTTAGAGGTTTTTTGATGACAAATACTTCAGAAATCGGAAGATTGAATTCGCCAAAGCGCAAAACAATTTTGTCATTCTCATCTTCTGAAACAAAGCCTTGAGCTTTTGTAGAGACGAATAAGGTATGAAACTGCAAAACTCATAGAGAATTATTTGCATATATTGCTTGAGCTGTGCGTCCCACTTTGACTTAAATACTCTGTGCTACTATTAAAAAATCTATCTTTTATTGTTCGCGTCTCGCATCAAGCGTCTTTTTCATTCAGTGATGTAATTTACATATATTCTTAACGAAATTATATTTTTCAGGCAATTGTTTAAGTTTTTGCTAGCTGCCTTAATTCAATTAATTCGCTAAAACATATAAATGCACGGGTGAACGCAGGATTTTTTTAGAGGTGGGGGCGCTGGACGATCCATAAATTGGTGACCATATATTTCGGGAAATGTTCGGCGGCACGCAAAATAAAGTACGTTTCCAGACGTGCTCTATCTATTAAGTTGATAAGATTCTAACTTTTATGAAAGTTTTATTTTCTTTAATGCGGCTATGAAAAATGACGTTTGCTTGGCCGCGCTTGAGCCAGACTTATAGAAGATAAAAATCTGCGGCGCGAAGCGCCGAAAATTTTAAGATTGATGCCAATTTTCATTATTTTCCATGCATCATCTTACCTTTCCAAAATTATTTTTGGGCTGAGGGAGGGGGTGCCTCCACATCCCGTGAGTAATGCTTATCTATATGTGCATGCCAAAATACTGCCGAAGCAAGCAGTGCCTCATGATCAGTTTGAGATTAGAGCCAATAATAATTCCAACTGCAAAGTTTGCTCAGTCTATCCTGCGTGAATAAAGTGCTTGTTCACTGGCCGAAAAGCTGCTATTTGAGAAGCTAAACATGATAGAAACAAATTGTACCAATGAATAACGGAGAGTTTTAACAGCAAAATTTCATTTGACAATCATTTTGTGAAAAAAAATTGAAAAGTTAACTTGATTGAGAACGGAAAAAACCGGCGCGAAGCGCCGAAATTCTTGGAAGTGTGAAATTGTGACGTTTTCGCGCTTAAAAATACCCGAATAAACCCGAGTAAATTGTAAAAACATTCGGGTTGAGGTTCGGGTAGTCAAAATAAATTTATTCGGGTTCGGGTAGTCGAGTTCAGTTTATTCGGGTTCGGGTCCTGGACTTTGTTCGGGTACCCGAGTTTTCGGGTTCGGGTACCCGTTGCATCCATAGAAAGCACTAATTTTTCATTGCTCGTTCGATTTTAAGACAGTTCTCTTCATTTGCTTAGAAGTTGATTAGGAGAGCACCGGATCAATAGAATCGATGGCACTAATAATTTGATTATAAAAAAGTAAAATCGTTTGCTAATGCTTCAAAGAGGCAACAATTGAGTGATACTTTCATGTATCCAGCTTTTACGATCGAAATAGCTTGTTCAAATCCTTTTTCTACAGCCCTGATCAATAAACCACGGCCGAAAACTAGCATGTTCGACTTTGACAGCAGTGCGCAACAAATGAATTCAAACATTGATTTCGGTAAACACGGAGCTATAGAAAGGAAGACTTGTAAGCTTTACGATGGGCAAGCTTGTAGCCGCTATTTGGCCGGGAAAAACGTTTTAATCAGCGAGGATCAGTATGAGATAGCAAGCACGGGTACGGTGTAGCTATAAATACGTTGCTTTACTGGATTTTATTCGGGCACGCCTACTTAGGGATATCGCTTGCAGTCCTTTCGAAGGAACCGGGCTAAGTCTTTGAATGTATTAGGTCACTGTAATTGTGTGCATAGATGCACAGGATGACCGGTTTAGAGGTTAGCTAGTGAATTTTTTGGATTAAAATTACCTCGAAAATTGGTTTAAATGGTGAAATAGGGTGAAAAGAAAACTTTGTCATTTCACAGTTTCTGGTCAATTTCAAACACCTTTTGAGAAAATTGTCGATCATCCATTTTTGGCCTTCATTTTGCCGCATTTACCCCAGAAAGTTTTCAATTTTTCTACTCTGGGAGGTCTCGACCCCGAACTGCCGCTTCACATGTATATATGTCTGATTGTGACCTATTGGCATATCTAGAATCACTTTTTATTTTTTCTCATATATAAAGCTAAACTTGGAAGGAATCGCTGAATGTAAAGGCTTTTGAGACATGAGTGGTCAAACGACATCGAATAAAATCGTAAATGTGTCGAGAGTCACAATTTTCTTCCCTGATATGCAAAATTATTAATTTGCGAGTGTTAGACATTTTTGTGGCATGAAAAATTGCGATTTTTGCGATACTGGTGCATAAAAGGATTAAGCTTTCCCTAAAATTCCTAAATTTGTGCGTATTAGGAGAAATCAAAAACTTATTTTCATGTGCACTTAAAGACAGGATAGATAATTTCATGCCAAATGACAATTAAGAATAGTTACACTCACTATTTCAACCGAATTTTCTAACTGAATTCATTAGCATTTTTCAATGGAAGTACCGGGTCCAAAATAACATTTGTCACCTCCATAGCGCTTGAGCCAAAGCAAATTAGATGAGTGTAATACAACATTTTAATCAGCGTTCAAAACGAGACTGACCTGTATGAATTTAATACTGGTTTGATTTAAAAATCGCCTTAAATTGATTAGGGCATGAACACAAGAAACGTTAAAAAAATCAGTTTAATTTTCCATGCTTCTCAAATTTTTCCTAAATTCTAATGCAGTATCAGTCGAAAATGTTCAGATCCCGATTCTTGAGACACAATGACTTCCTCGTTATATTGAATCAGAAGCGTAACCAGGATTTCGGTTCGGGGGGGGGCATGAACAAAAATTTTTGTAAGACTACTTTTGCATTGCATGTCAGTAACGTTATGTATAGTAAAACTGAGTTTTTCGACCTTTAGTAATGTAGCCTAGCTAATTAATGGGTTTCTGACGATCAAAAATACAAAAAGTGTAAAGCGACGCGAAGTGCCGAAAATTTTTGGAATTTCTACCGTTTTAATGCAGAATTTACGGCCTTTCTATTAACAAACTTTTCGGAAATCATAAGTGGCGCAAAGCGCCAAGGAATTTAGTCATTTTTTACCGCCCTTAACATTTTGTAGCTCTGTGAAAACTAATAGTCTGACAGAGCAGAAAATTATCACATTTGTACTGAAAAATTTTGACACTTCAAGCTTCTAACAAGAAAAATGCGAATTAGTAACTTTGTCTGAAGATATTTTGAGTGATTCGGGCTTTTAAAACGCAAACAGAAAGAACAGTAAGTGGCGGCGCCATGCGCCGAAAAATTTTGACGTTTTTGCACTCAAAACTCAATTTATACCGCGCTTAAATCATACAAAACAGACAAATTAATGCCGGCGCGAAGCGTCGGAAATTTTTAGAAATTCCTAACCCTTTTACCTGGCTCGTTCTCCCTAAAATCTCGTTGCACATGTACAACGACATTTTACAGCTGCGGGAGGTCTGGTGCATACGTGGGCAGCAAGAAAATTCTGGGGGGGGTGCAAGATTTTTCAAAGGTCAACAAATGGCCTTAAAAGTGGTGGTATGACGGAAGAACACCATTTTTCGACGTTTCTCATCGAGCACTATCTATTGGCATCACAAAATTGCGAAAAAAACGAAAAAATTTTAAGAATTGAATTCTGGGGGGTATTTTGATTTCTGGGGGAAGGTATTTTGGTTTTTGGTTTCTCGGGGGTTGCATACCCCCCAACCCCCTACGCCCAGGTGTGGTCTGGTGTGGCGCGCTCAAGCGTTCCCAGCGGGTTTCGGGGCAGAGTCCCGGAAAATTTTGTAAAAAAAGCATCTTAATGTCAAATAGTAACGTTAAAATTTTCGCAAAATCGGCCAAATTTTAGTCCTGAATCAAGCCCAAAAACACTTTAAAATGATGAACTCCTACATTGCTCAAAACTTCTGAGCTGAAATGCGTTTTTCGACCTCTGCTAATTTACATAGCGCAGCAACGTGTCGCTGCCAATAAGATAAAGAAAAATGTATCAATGAAAATTTTGTTCTTACCGTTTTAGGGTCCATTTGTGGCCTTCTTATTAACAAGATGCAGTTCAGAAAATAGGAAATGCGCAAAAACATAAGAAAATTTGGCCATTCCTTCCATTTAAAATAGGATTATGTCACCTTGTAAAGAAAGACAACAAAGCAAAGAATAGACAAAGTGGTACACAAAAGACAAACAAAGCAGAGAATGGACAAACTGGTACACAATAATTTTCGCACTTTTACTATTATGCTCAACAAGTATGCGCAGTTTCATTCAACGATTAAATAGTGCATTAAATTACTAAAGTGATGTGAAGTGCTGGATTATTTTAGCTGATTCAAGCTCATAAATTCATTGGATCTATATAACAATAAATAATAATGACTCGGCGCGAAGCGCCGGAAAATTTTGACGTTTTTGCCTTTTTAAATTCAGTTTTCTGGACACAAATTATTGCAACAGAAAAATCAATAATATTTCTGAAAAATTTCGGGGGGGGGCATGTGCCCCCAATGCCCCCCTGGCTACGCCTATGTATTGAATAAGTACTCCAATGTTCTCTGCAACCGTTAAATCTGGCGAGTTCACAACCCACCCCATCTCAGACGCCCTTGTCCCACAAATCAATTTCATGCGTCATTAGCATGCATAACATGGTGTTTTGGAGCATTATTTGAGATGAATTGGAAGCCCTGATGCTTCAATAATGAGGATCTAAACGTTCTCGACTGAGACTGCGCCAGAATTTAGCGAAATTTTTGAGAAGCTTGGAAAATGACATTGATTTATCTGGACGTTTGTTGTGTTCATGCCTGATCGCTTTAAGGCTGTTTTTAAGGTAAAGCATGACCGTGCTGAGTATTACATTCTTACAGATCAGTTCCGTTTTGAATGCTGATTAAAACAGTATATCACACTTATCTGGTTAGCTTTTGGCTCAAGCGCTAGGGGGTAGCAAAGCTTATTTGGGACCCGGTACTAACATGTTCCAAGTCGTTCGAAATCCAAAATGACGCTGAAAATTAACGCCTGATTTTCTTATATTTATTGATTCAAAATGATAGTCAGAAATACTCATATTAATGGTGAAGTTACTCGCAAAAAAACGATCCAGTGGCTATAAATCAGTGATATGTATGTTGTGTCAGTTCTTGGCATGCAGCCACTCAGGTAAAGCTGAATGGTTCATACTTTATATACTCTAAAATATTTAGTCTCGGCCTCAGGTCGACATGGGAAAAATTGAAAAACATGGGAAAAAAGCAGTAAACAATGTTATTTGGCCGTCAATACTCATAATTTCTTTTTTCGTGCGCTTCACGCCGGATAATACCTTTTTATAAGATTTATTTACTTTCTTGGCATATTTTTTCCCATCTTTCTCAGGAGCAGAAACAGCTTTTTCCGCATATTTTCTTCTATTTTCGAGCATAATTTTTCAAAATTTCCGACGTTCCGCGCTAAATGCTACAAATAAAGTAGATCGAGCAGTAATTCAAGCTCCCAAAGGTTCTTCCGCTTTAATTTCCCAAAATTTCTGGCGCTAGGTGCCAAGAAATTTAGTAATTTTTTCGAGCAAAATCTTCAAAAAATTTTGAAGATCCGCCACTGATGAGATTCGTATACATGCATATGCATTCGGGGGCTTTGGGGATTTCGACACCTCAAAACCTGGCGAAGCTCTCTCAAAATCGGCTGGACTCCCGCAGAATTACATATACATGAAGAAAAATTTCGTTTTTCTTTATGAAAATCGTCGAACAGGGATTTTCCGTCCTATTTCGTTCTATCATATGTCCATATTTTGCTAGTCTTTTAAAAATAATGTTAGGCCGAGCTAAAGTTCGTAGCAAAATGTTTCTAGTGCAGGACAAGATCTTTAAAATATTACCAACTGTGCTGGACAGATTTTGGCCATTCACTAAAGCTGGCTGACTGAAGTATTCTGAGACTGGTTTTCTTGCATGCCTACTATGAACGCATTATGAAAACAAACAGAATAAAGCGTTTAAAATTTACGTTCGCTCAAATTTGATGCTCGCTTTAATAAATAATAGTTCAAGAAGGAACTAAATTATGAGCCGGTAAGTCTGATTGAGTTCTTTAATTGAATGATGCTATTTTTATTCGCAGAGCGAATAGTTCTGGACGCTAGTCAGGTGATAAGCAATTCAAGCCAAGTATCACAACCGTGCAAACGATACGCAGAGAAGGCAGCCTGTTTTCACAACTACCATGTGTGCGACCCACAGCCGTCTTCATCATCGGATGGCCTAGCCGAACAGGCATCTATGGCTGTACTTCAGATCTGCAGGTATGTACATTAGTCCATCCATATATAGGTCAACTTGTATAAACTGAGGAGTTTAGGAGTAAGCTTCAAGAGTTCAGAAGATTTAGCTTGCTGCATGGAAACTCTAGAAGAGTACATTTTTTTGGAGTTCAGGGGTCTACATTAGTAGTTCAGTAGCGCATACAATTGACATTTATTTTATTTTTCAGATGACCGTTTCAATTTTAAGTCGCCTTATTTCCAACTTTTTTCACGCTGTTGTTTATGTGACTTTTGAGTGAGTGTTGGATAGATCAGCTAAACGATGAGTCGCGATCATTGCTGCACAGCATGGCCGATCTAAAGTTTGGAATTAGCCGGTCCGGGGGTCAAAAGTTAAGCTTTTTAAGGTCAAAATGATCTCAAAAACGGGTATAAGTGCTAAAATAGCCTTGAAATCACGTTATTACAAAGTTTTTGGTCAATCTGAAGCACTTGCTGAAAATTTAAATTTTTATCCGTTTTCTACCTCCATTTTGCCACATTTCCCCCACAAAATTTTCCATTTTTCCATTATGGGGGTCAGGACCCACCAAACCCCCCATCCACGTGCATGTCGGGTGGCGATTCGTTAATGAAAGACCTGAGATTTTTGCCCTTTTGAAGTAGTATCGTAATTTTTGAAGAATTTGTTTGCCCACCTGAACCTGGCAGTAAACGGAATAGACCGCGTCTGATCTGAGGCTTATTATTTCAGGCGTGATTGCCTGGTAATTGAGAAAGATCTGTGTCCAGAAGAGTATGCGACTGCGAGGTCGCAGGGGATTGTCGGTAAACACCAGCTTCTGCCTGACTGTTCCGAGCTCAGCGATAATCAAGTTGACCGCTGTTCCCGATTGTTGGGCGATTTTAACGAATTACCACAAAGTAATTACTTAATAATCTAAAGATTTGGGGTGCCAGGCTATGGCCGAAAATAATAATTTTATTTATTCATATACGCCAAAGCTCCTGGTTTTTGGCGCTGCTAATAACATGGTTATTGTCAGTGGCAGATTCGAATGGGGGCGGGCTGGCTATCCTCACTCCGTCTGTCCAAAATAGTTAGCGAGGTAAAAGATGGCTATGAGTCTTCTTCGAATTTTCGGCTATTGTCTGTCAGATTTTTTAGAATTTTAATAGAAATCTTTAGTGACATTTATTGCCTTCCTTGGCAGTCCAGAAGCCTGTTCTTGCGTTAGAAATACGACTCTTGGGCGCAACACAGATTTTGTGCTTTTACCAGAAATTCTTTCAGTAAAAGGACAATGATTTAATACTTTTCTCCTGGATTAGTTAGCCTAGTATTTCACCTCGTGCATAATATAAACGGCGAGGGAGCTGCAATTTTTGATACCTTTTTTGGCTATTCTCTATCATGTTGTTAAATTTTTCCACACTTTGGCCGGGTTTTTCTTTGACGGAAGTGTGAGAAGTATAAGTGTGCGTTTTCAGGAAATTTTGAGAAAATTTCGAACTTTTCTGTACCACAAATAATTCTGCCTACAGGAAAACGTTGAAAAAACTCTATTTTGCGCGTAACTAACTAATTTCTGGTACGATTTTTGATAGTTTTGGGAAAAGTTGGGGTACCGTCCCCTTTCGAGGAACCCTGAATTCGCCGCTGGTTGTTGTCTCTTTATTCCTCGGGCTTTTTCTAGGCAATGCCTGAGCTTGATTAATTGATGTGTCGATTAGAGTTTGACGTTAGAGGCGTAAATATGCGTGAAAGTGCAAAAATGGCAAAATAACTCTTGATATCGTCAGAAAGATTCATCCCTTTCCTTCAAATAGTTGGATCGATATTGATCATTGAATTTACTACTTCAGTGAATGAAATACTCCGTTAATTTTGTATTGTGAAATAGTGTATAACTGGTTTTTAATTACCTGCAGATGATCAACGATGTTATCGTGGGAACGGTGCTAACTACAGAGGTACGGCTAGCACAACGGAATCTGGAAAATCTTGCCAAAAATGGTTTGATGCTCGTCGAAAATTTCCGCGTTTCAAAAGTTCTAAGTTTCTAGAACTTACAGGTAAATTGTAAAATCAGCTATTTGATTTTTTAGCGAATACTAGCTGGATTACTTACCACTCCACAAATGAATTTTATTCGAAAATTTAAAAAAGATATGAGAAGCAATTTTTTCAAAATTTTCCGTTTAAAATATTCTTGATATAGCGTAAGAATGGGACTTCTACCTTCACCTAAGAATCTTATCGTTAAGCTATGATATTACAAATAAGCTAAGTAATTTCAAAAGTGTTAGCTGCTTTTAAAATTATAAAATCTAGCGACAAATCCTTGTCACAATTCATAGTGCCATTATAGCGCGCAGGAATTTATGGAGATTAATCTACGATTTTTAATGTGCTTGTAACTTTCATCGGAAAAGATTCTGAGGCCTACTTCTTTTATTTTTTACCAGTGGCACACATACGTGTTCTTGATGGGTTTAAGCCCGTTAAATGGCCGCTGACCCCTCAGAATTACCAATTTACCAGAAAGTCGGAGAAAATATGCTGTTTGAAGCGCTTTTAGCGGCTTTTTAGTTAAAAAATATCCAACCGTTTTGGCGCCTCGCGCCGAAATTTTTTCCATCTCTTGACTTGTTAGATCCTGCCTGATTAAGAAACACCGAATTCGCGGGCTTAAGCGCCGAATATTTATGTAAAAATATGCTTGCTTAGTGAGTTATTAGTGGCGTTGTTTGTAAACTTCCATTGGCGATTTCAGATAATAACTATTGTCGTAATCCGGGTGGTGAAAAAGCACGTCCCTGGTGCTTCAACTCCGATGGTTACGAGCAGTATTGTAAGATGGAGTTATGCCCAGCTGGAACGTCCGAAAACGGATCTGTTCTAGGCGGCCCTGAGTCGACTGGCGCCGGAGGCGACCCGGATGACGGCTCGGTCCGCGGATTCGAAACGGTCACTGCGTTTTTGGGCATTCCGTCTCAATACGCGCAGTACGTTTTGATGGCGACCGGCATGTTAGGCGTGCTTCTGGTGGCCATTTTTATAGCTTTAATTTGCAAATTGTGGAGAAGTCGTTCGGAGCGAACCAAAAAGCGACCGAGAAAGCAAGTGGGAGCGGCGGCCGATCAGGCGGCTGTTATTAATGGAACTGTCAGAAAACCTGGCCAACCTTACGGCGACCAACAGCAGGTCAGCCCATAAATGTATTTATGTTTACATTCGCACTATACTGACTCCAATGGATTTAGAGGAGGTCGGGGGGCGCCCCCTGTCGTCAACAAATATTTGGGCGCCATTTTTTCCTTCTGAATCGTCTGACATATAAATTGCTGGATTAATTTTCTGTGGAAATATGTACGTCAATTTTTCTTTCAATCAAAAACAGAAAGATTGAAAAGTTATCATTTTCAGCTCGAAATGATGCATTTGATGGAAGCACAGTGTGATCCAGCATTACAACGATCTGCCTTGACTTCATTTGCGCAAAACGCAGCGACCAATCGACATCGTTTAGATGAAGATGCTAATTTTTTCGTTCAGCGAATACCCAGCAATCTCTTACCTATCACGCAGCAAATAGGCGAAGGTTTGTTGCATAAAATTAATTATTTTCTTATTAATTTTGAACGTTGAGGTATGTATTTGATGCTTGCCGCAAGTAAATTTCAGCATTTTCATAAGTTTCAGCTGAAATTTTAAGTGCATCCTTATTCGAACCCTTTCTTTAGATCCACATGTTCGTATATGTATGTTTTGAAGTAAGGCAGTAATATGCACAGTCAAAGGCGTACGCAGGATTTTTTAAGGAGGGAGAGCGGCCCGAAAATTGATGTCTCGTTTTTCGGGATATCTTAGGCGGTACACAAAATGAAGTGCATTTTCTTACGTTTCCGAATATGCTCTATCGATTAGGCTCATAAAATTCGAAGTTTCCGAAAAAATTTTTTTGCTAAATAAGTTATGAAAAATGACGTTACTTGGACGCGCTTGAGCCAAACATGTGGAAATTAAAATTCTGAGATTTTCTGATAGAATGATGCTAATTTTCATTATTTTTCATGCATTATCTCTTGAGATTTTCTGCTAACTTTTCGTAATGTACTCGTACCTTCATCTGAAAAAACTGTGAAATACTTTATTGTGGATGGAATAAAATTTACCTTCCGAACAAGAAAATTTGACATTTTTGATGAAACATGCAACAGCAGTACTCAAAACTGATACAATCAGAAGTGCTTGGAGTTACACGTTGAATGCGGTTGTGATGATAGAATTCACTTTAATCCAGGGCCAGACCGATTGACCAATGTATCTATGGTCACGACGACACGACATGACCAGACGGTGTAGTCTCAACACTACCACCGTCCCAACATTGCCACCAACCCAACACTGCCACCGCGAGTCCCAACATTGCCACCGTCCCAAAAGTGCCACCCTGTGCTCCAGCATTGCCGACGCGAGTTCCAACACTCACACAGCGAGTCACACATGCACGTTGTCGGGAGGGGCGAGGGGAAGGGCTTAAACTCCCTTAAAACTCAAACTCCCCAGAATTCGGCAGACCTCCCGGAATTGTATTTTCAGCTTTTTCCTCGGTGTTTGCCCCATTAGATCCTCTGCCAGAATTTAGTTGCGATCCATTTGTACACATGTATGTACTACATTGAGGCGCACATATAATCTAAAAGCATCAGGTACCTAATTTTCATAGATAATGGTTGGGATCGCCAGAAAGGGGTAAAATTAAGAACTGGTGAGAGGCTAAATCCTAAAAATTTTTGTATAGTAATTCGATGTTGCTTTTATGATGCGTTATACTAATATATACTAATACTAATACTTTATACAGAAAAATACACAAGGATAAAACAAAGTTGCAAGGAAAATGTGCTCTTCAATACCTGACTTCTAACTTCTCAATGGAGATAATGCTCTCTCGGTAGTAATACCCTATGGGGGTTTAAATTCCCCTCCCCCACAACAGCGTCCATATGTGAATCGCTGTGCAAGTGTGCGAGACAATAGGACTCGTAATGGCAATGTTGGGATTCGCGGTAGCCATGTTGGGACGGTGGCAGTGTTGGGACTTGCAGTGGCAATGTTGGTACTCGCGGTGGCAGTCTTGGGACAGTGGCAGTTTTGGGACACGACCGACCAGATATGCACGTAGAAAGTCGATAGAAAGTCTGGAGCTCTTATCGTAGAAAACGATTTAGCGCGAAATGCTAAAAAAATCTGAAATTTTTCGCCGGAAAATGGCATAAATTGTTCGTTAGAAAAACTCAAGAAACCGCGAAAAATAATCAAAAATGATCTTGCATTCAACATTGCTGAAACGATTCATACCTTTTTTCTGCGACCACACAATGAATTGCGAATGACGACTGGACGGACTCGTGATGAATTCGAGATCTAGACCATACGTTGCAGATAATTTCAAGCGCTTTTGTATAAAATTTGAATTTCGTTAATTTTGCCCCCTAATTATATCTTAATTTTTGTACGAAATCACACCGTGTAACATTTTGAAGGTCAAAAAGGGCTGGAAAATTGATAATAAAACAAAACACAATGTGTGCATTTTTAACTATTTAGCGTTACATGTGCAACCAATTCAGCACAATAAAATTAAATACAATAGAAAATTAAATATGAGGAATAAAATTATGGCTTTATTTTTATTCCTGCCTTATCATGCGCAGGTGTACTGTATGATGAGCATGGGTTAGGTAAGTCTGGGGTATCAGCTGGAGAATCTTACTGGTATAAGCTTCGCATGTTGCTTAAAGTTGGTTTGAATTAAATCTTAAGATACCTAGTGAAGAAACTTCTTCAATTCACGCTTTGTAGACAATTTCAAGCACTTTTGCAGAAAAGCCTTGAATTTGCCAATTTTCGGCTTTAATTATACCTTAACTTTTTCATGAAGTATTAAGGCTTTTCTTTTTTGAAGGTCTAGGTCTAGATGCAAAACATGACCGGTTTGGTGGTCAGCCGGAAAATTTCATTTAACAAACATGGCTGCAAAAACTGGTGTGAATGTTGAATTAGTGCAAAGGCTACCTGCTAAATTCATAGTTTCTGTTCAATTTCGAGCACATTGTTAAAAGATTTTGACTTTTGTTCTTTCCCGGACTTTATTTTGTCTTATTTTTCCCTGAAAGTTTCCTTTCCATCTGGTTTAGACCCTTGAAACTCCATATATACATGTCTGTTGGTGACTTTGAATGATTAAACTCCAATGATTGAAAGAAGTAGCTAAATTCGCTTTTTACAGTGAAAGGCGGATCTGAATTGAGTGATCTAATGTCAGATTTACAGCCTTGAGCGTAGGATATAATTCCCTCAAAATCATTGCTTATTCGAATTATCAGTCAATATTTGTCTTATTCATTCACGCTCTTAAATTAGTATCATATTTCTTGTTCTGATCCTCAAATATATGTGGAGTAATTTAAAAAATAAATGAATGTTTTACATGCTAACGATGTTTATAATATTTTTTGTGATTAAAAGGTGTCTTTTTTCTTATCATGCTTGTTCAAAAAAACGCCCATGATAATTTTTTGCAGGTCGATTTGGAAGTCTATGGTTGGGCACGCTAAAGACAGTTACGGCGACGACTGGAAAAGAAAACAATGAAGATATCCAAGTAGTGCTTAAAATTCTGAAGGACAATATATCGGAGCAGCAGAAAAACGAATTTGAACAAGAATGCGTCTTATTTTCCCGGTTGCAGCATCCAAATTTGGTTCAAATGCTAGGAGTTTCTGTAATAGAAAGAGCGCAATGCGTGGCATTCGAATTTAGGTTGGTAATGAAAGGAGTTATGAGCAAGAAAATGTTCAAATAGCCAAGTGCGTGTGTCGTCTGTAATATGAACTATCAAAAAGCAAACAATTTAACAGCACTTATTCATGTAAATTACAAAATGAATATCAGATGTAATTACTCTTGTTTTTCTTCTTCGAGTAAAGTAGCTGTGACCACACCTGGGCGTGGGGGGTTCGGGGTATGCACCCACCGAGAAACCAAAATACCCCCCCCAGAATTCAATTTTTAGAATCGTTTATTGTTTTTCGCAATTTTTTTATGCCAATAAATAGTATTCGATGAGAAACGTTGAAAAATGGTATTTTTTCGCCATACCACCATTTTTAAGGCCATTTTTTGACCTTTGAAAAATCTTGTACCCCCGTCCTCCAGAATTTTGGTGCTGCCCACGTATGGCTGTGACTGATTTCTTAGGACACTAGATTGTTGCAGATCCAAAATCTGAATATGAAAAAGCGCTTACAAATATCTAAATTTTCCAAAAGTGAATAACAGTAGCACAAAGATATTAAAGGAAATGTCATTGTTTAAACACTCAGGTTAAAACCTGCGTACGTTCGTTCACATATGTTTCTTTTGTGGTATTATAATTCATCATAAAAGCATCGGATTGGGTACACAAAACTCGAACAAATTTCATTTTCGAATTGATAGCTGAAATTCTTTCAACTCTACGATGCTTGAAAATAATTCAGCGTCATGGTCATTTATTGTTTCAGATTTTAGTCAATTTAGGTTTTTTAATCGGAAATGCATAAGCTTTTGTGAACCGGCGAGCTGCATCCTTTGGTTCGTAATATTTTTCTTTAATTATGCTTAATTGAGGATTTATTAAATTATCTGTGACCACGGTGGTTATTTTGTATTCGGCAAAGATTCTTCCCGATGTACAATGACTTTTCGGGACTGTCTTTGCAGATGTACAAGGATTTTTCGAAATGCAAAAAAGGTAAAAAAGGTATGAAATTCCCGAAAGTTTTCGGCGCGTGTGTGTGTTCTATATACCTTTATAATAGCAGAAATTATCTCTAGAAAAGCAAAATGTCAGATTTTTCGGCGCTTCGCGCCATTTTGAGACAATTTTTTGCAATTTTTCTTGTCGGAAACCCAGAAATTAGCTAAAATAAAGTATCATCGGTCGAAAAACCCTGTTTTACCGCACTGAAAGTGCTACTGTACTATATTTTTGTACCCAAAAATTTGCAACTACAAAATGTACAAAGACTTTTGGGGGACCATCTTTGTATATGTACAAAGGGACCTTGTACAAAAAACACTGTCTATGGCCCTTGTGCGCATTAATAAAAATTTATCGTGGAAAGCAAACGGTAAGTACATAGCTGCTGTCGCTTATCGAAAACAGCGTGCTCTAAAATTTATAGGCTTCTGCCTGTAATTCGCTTTGAGGTTGAATATTCAGCAGACACGTAGCTGGCCGTCCTATTTTGGGGGGACCAACACCAATTTTTGGGAGACTAAGCCCAAAAAGGCCAAAACATAGCATAAGGGAGTCCGAACCCCCCGTTCCCCCAGAGATGCGTGCCTGATATTCAGTCTTTTTGAATTACAAATATAAAACAATGAAATCGGTATTCAATACCTAAGTCAGTTCTCATCAAGAACGTATTTGAGTGATTTGCTAATATGTTATTCCTGTTCAGGAAAAATGGCGACTTACATGAATTCCTGTTACTCCGCTCGCCGTATAATGATAGGTTTGTCTCCGTGGACAGTGAACAAATTTTGCTTGATCATGGCGATTTTCTGCATATTGCCACTCAAGTTTGTCAAAATGTTTTCATTGTCTTGTTTTTCATGAGTGCTAGTTCTGATGTATATTATTTAAATTACGAAAACTGCTAACGCGTATGCTATGTAAATACATACAGCTTTTTTCATTCATATTATTTATTTTTATTCTTCGATTTTTTCAAAGCATTTTGTATATTTTCTTACTTTTCCAATTTATCTATATGCATGATCAGTATCAAAAGCTGAAGTTTGCTTTCAAAACGTCGAACTTTTATATTTAGGACAAAAAATCAAACCATAAGAAAAAGCAAAAAATTATTGAAATTTGAAGCTCTAAGCATAAACTTTTTTTAGTCATCTGAAACTTGCTCCGTTTTGTAATATTCTTCAATTATATTTACTTTGTTTCTTCAATATTCTTTATATGTGATGTAATATAATTCCTTAATATTCTTTAATATATGTGTAATTAATGCAACTGTGACGCGTTATCGAATTAATTCGAGATTTTCGATTGATTTTTAATTTGTATGTTAGAAATTCAGGGAAATAATAAGTTTTTTTAGCGCAAAATTTTCAATTAAAATGATAGTTTATTCGATATGTAATGTTAGTGGCTATCGAAGAATTTAGTGAATTGAAGATGAGAGCATAACAGTTATTTCTAAAACAACCGAAAAGGCATCGAAAATTCTTTAATTGTACTCGAAATATTTTATAATGCTTTGTAATGTCCAGCTTTATTTAAATCTTTGGTACAAAAAAATAGTTTATACATATTGAGATTGTCGAATTTCATGTTTAAAAGTGGCTGTTCTTTGTCAAAAGTAGATTGTGAATGGGCGCAATGCGCTGACGAAATTAATTGGGGAATCGGTAAAGGATGAATGAAAATGATCCAGACACTTCCGTTATTTGCATCCGTAAAACCTATACAGAAATCAACACAATTTTTCTTGATGTTCGTCGGAGATGAATGCCACAAAAATTTATTCATGCCAGATTAAATTTTCTCTGATTGACTTCTGAGTGATGGATGACCCGCAGAGCTTTCCATCCAAAAAATTCTAAAAAAATAAGATTTTTTATGCAATTTAGCGAGCTTTCGGCTCAATAGTATTAATTTGCCAAACAGCAATTTTCTAACTAAATTTTTGTTCAATTTCGTTGAATTTTACCCGAAATTTTTGCTTTATATTTTAGAAAGGATGAGCATAGTCAGAAACGCCAAAAATGACGTCTTTGTCATTTACCTATCAAATTTTCTGGCTCCCCGGAGCCTCGTTCCGGTTAAGCATATATTTTCGCTAAGCATGTCTGATCGGGTGGTGTGTAAAAGAAGCAGGGACGCAATCAACGCTAGCTTATGACTCATCTTACTATAAATTTCTCGTTGAAAGAAAATGATTGCAAATCCCTGAAAAAATGCACATCTATAACACTGCGCATTCAAACAACCGGCTATAGACAGGAGGCCAAACTTTATGATTAGTTCAAACATGTAACAGGGAGATAGGGGGATCCCCCACCCAAAGTTGGTCGTCCCCCCATCTCCCCAAAGTCAGAAAATTTTTTTGAGCCCCTCTCATTTTTGGAAAAACTTTCGATTTTTGGCCGTTTTTACGTGTTTTTTCGCCATTTTTGGCCTAAAATTGGAGGTCATTCACCACCCTCCTCCAAAAATGGCCGGGTGCCCCTCCCAAAATTTCGAGCCGTTACATGTATGGTTTAGTTACGTGATGCGACGTGTGCGTCTCGTGATAATCAAGATGAGATAAAATAAGATGAATTAGCACTCGCTGCTGCGCTTGATCTCGAATTTTGTTAAAATATGTCGAAAAAAACCTGTAAACATCAAATGTAAATCTTGTAGATCGCGTCGGGCATGCAATTTTTGACGTCGAATCAAATATCACACGGCGACCTATCCTCGCGCAATTGCTTGCTAGCCGATCGGCTCGTCGTCAAAATTTGCGTGTTCGGCGGCGTCCTGAGCGGCGACGTCATGGTCAACGATCGTTACGTCGCCGACTATTGCGCTTGGCAGCAACCGCGGACGGCGTCGTCGGCGACGTCGTCGTCTAATTTTCCACCGTCGTGCAATTTCACCGCGTCGAGCGGCTTGTCGTCGGGCAATTTTTCGGGGACGTCGACGCCAGGCGCATTTCTGACATCGAGTTTCAACGCGGCTCCGGGTGCCACGAAATTTTTACCGCTGCGTTGGATGTCGCCCGAGGCGCTAATGCTGGCGTTGGGCGGCAAACACGCCGGCTCCGAAGCGTCGGACGTTTGGGCGTTCGGCGTAACGCTTTGGGAAATGTACGCCTACGGCGCCCGTCCCTACGCTAATCTTGAGGATGCGCAAGTCTTTGACGCCGTTCGACAGCGGTAAATGATCATAGATTTGACTGGCAGCTATACATGTAACGAGGGGGTTTTGGGGGCCCCACCCAAAGTCGGTCGTCTCCCCATCCCCCCTTAGTCGGTAAATTTTTGACACCCGCGTTTTTTGCGAAAACGTGCGTTTTTGGCCATTTGTAGATCTTTTATGCGATTTGTGGCCAAAAATTGGCGATCATTTATCTCCCGCCTCGTCCTCCTAAAAGTGGCCGGAGACCCCACCCAAAATTTCGAGCCGTTATCGTACATGAACATAGGGAGCAGTGCACAGATGCACAAGATCAGGGTCGGCAGGGGGTGGGTTAAATCCCAGAAATCCAAAACAGTACATTTACGTTCACGAGTTTTTTGCTGTTTAAACGATCAAAATGGTCAAAGTAGCCTATAAAACGTTTTTGTGGTAATATCTCATTTTGAAAGCATTTTCAGTCCAATTTGACAGCAATATATCAAACGCTTGGCACTGAAAGACTATAAAATTTTCGGGCGCTTTTTGGGATAAAAAGCATATAAAAGTATTAATCTGGGGCGGAGCGCCGGTAAATTTTGACATTATTACTGCTTTTGTCTTCAAAAATGATGGAGAAGACATCCTGTCAGCTCTAATCGCCGAACTACCTGTCTGGCTGACCCTTCAGCGGATGTCAGTCAGACTGATAGTGGTATTTTTATTTTGTTCTTTATTTGACAGTACTGTTCTAGCCGTTGCAAGAGAGAAAAAAATGGAGAAAAAGAAAAAAAAACGTTTATTTGTCTTCCCCTAATTTCGGCACTGTTCATCTTCATGCGAAGCAAAATTAGGTACTGTCGAGCAATTTGAGCCAAAAATAGTGTATTGTCAAACGATTTTGACGTAAAAAAAGCCAAAAACTCAATAAAATCATTTTTTGCCCATCTCTGACCCCAAAATCTCGATTTTACCCCCCAGGCCAACCTGACGTTGTGCATCTATGTCCGTTACATGTCTGCTGGCAACTACATAGTGGGTTTGGGAGTTTAGATTCCCAACCCAAGATTTTGCCGCTGCCCATGTATGCTGGCAAATGTCCTGCTATTATTGAGCTTAAAGTTTATCGCTTGTGTATCGTTGTAATTGCGAACAAAGATTTTTTAAGAAGTCGTCTTACTCGTACAATCAAACGTTTCAGAACACGCATTATAAATCTATGATTCAATTAGGTTTATTCCATTCAGCCTGCTTGATCAAAAATCTGGAGTAATTTTAGTGTACTAAAATCGTGTGCGGGATTCTCGGCAGAAGCTAAAATTTTATTTAACACAAAATCAAATCAATACTGCTTCACTATTACTAGTAGAAACGTAAAACTTTAATTCGAACATCAATGTAAACAGAGAATATTTTTCTAATTTGTGTTGAAATTCTCATAGAGCTTTAAAGCAGAAGTTTATGTGAAACAGTCTTGAAGACAATTTTCGTCTTTCTATGTTATTATTCTAAGCTAGATTTCACAGCTGAAATAAGGTTAATTAAACTAATTCGAAACTAAACGATCAAAACCAACGAGCAAGTAGACTACTTGCTCTATGAAACGTCTATTAACGTATTATTATGCATTGCGTATCATCAATTTTTCTTCTAATCCAAAGCCAAATTCGCGGGTCCGAAATTTGTCTAGACTGAGACTTTGTCTTTTCACAGTCCTAGCTGAGGCTAAGATGCTTTCCACTGTTTGGGAAAAATTTCGTCAAAAAAGCATTGAGATCATTCGTGGGCGTAGGGGGAGGGTTAAGAAGACCCCAAGAGTCCGGTAGACCCCTCGCAATATCGACAGACCCCCATGAATTGAGTTTTTGGCATTCTCTAGGGATATCTGTCAATTTTGCATCACCCAGACCCCAGAATTCGGTCGCTGCGCATGCATGATTGAGACTATCAAAATCTTATCATTGCCACCAAAAGTCTTCTTAGGTTACTCGCAGATGACTGAAAATTTTTGTAAAGGCTCAAACTCTTTTCTTTCGACCTCATTTTTCTCCAACTTAAATAAAAAAATTGAATTTATCTTTCTTAAAAAGGCAATAAAAGCAAAAAAATTTAATTTATAGATTTAGAGAGCAAGAAAGCAAGTCTTCAATTTTTTCAATCTTAACGACTATAGTCTTTGAAACCTTCCGTCTTCGCATCATGTATAGAACAGAGCATTAAAAACAAAACTTTGAAGAATACAATTTTTATGTTTTCTTCATATTCTGGTAGTTTTATGTTCTTTGAATAAAATTACTCTTTTAAGGCAATGCCTATTGACCTAAATCTTTTGGAAAAATGAATTTTTTCGTAAAGCGCAATCAATGGGATTTCCCTTGAGGCCTACACTATAGTCTCCTTTTCCATATAATTTGACTGTTATTGTGCGACTTTAAACGGACAGTAAGCTTGCGATTCACGGTAATTAAACAGTAGACGTTAAAATTACGCTAGCTGAGGATTTAATGTAGAAATTTATGCTAGAATAAATACTTGTTAATATACAGAGGAAATGGCAGCGGGAATGAACCTCGTATTTTTGCTAATTTTTTTAGCAAATCGTAAAGAAACTATGTGGTTCAGCGTTTTCACATATAAGACTTGTTTACAAGTCTAACAGAAAGACACAACACAAGCCGTTCGCCCTATATGATTCTGAACTGTGCGTAAGTGTTTGATACCAAGCGTGGGCTAGGCCAAAATTCTGAGGATCGAAAAATTTTCAAAGGCTAGAAAATGGCCGAAAAAATTGATGGCATGGGCAAAAAATTTGTACTATTCTCATAAAGTTCTACATTGCATACATTTTTTAGAAATTTTGAATTTATGCCTCACCGCTTGAAGTTATTCAATATAATTAAATCGAGTCTACTACAGTAGTTCTTATCAGATGCTTGCTCGAGTGCCCTAGCCATTGTCCACCTCGTATGTACAGTTTGATGGTCGAATGTTGGCACGAAATGCCAGGTCGTCGTCCATCTTTCGCCGAATTATTGACCCGCTTGCAAACGTGGTCCATAGTGAATAGTCCATCGCATTCTACCGTTGGGCCACTGCTCAATCAGTCGGTCTTGGGACATTTGGGTCCAGCTGCCACCCGGGCCAGCAGTGTATTGTCGGGTGGATCGTCTAGCACTGGAAACACTCACGGTGAGGCTTTTTGTATTTCGATAGGTGTGCGAGCTAGGGTTGAACCATACATGGACAAAGGCTTGCCAACTCACTGATACCAACTGCTCAATTTTTCGATTGGTTGTTCTTTAACAAAGTTGTTGTTTGATTAGTTGCTTAGTGGTTGGTTGGTTGGTTATTAATTGCTTGATTTCTATTTATTATTGGTTGATTTGTCATTGGTTAACCGATTAATCGATTTTCAGATAATTTCCATGTATTTTCCTAGATTTATCTTTCTTCTTCTAATTGATTGACTGATTAGTCGGTTTTGGAATCATTTTTATGTATTTCATAATTTGTTTTCGTGTTACAGGTATGACATTTTTCTAAATTTTCCGATGATACGGTCAGATCTTCCCATTAATAACGTATGTATGTTTGATATTTTATATTTATAGAAATTTTTTTACATGCCCCCATTGATACCGTGTTTTTTGTACGATTTGTCCATGTATGGATTTAACGAATCCGGGTCGGGAAGAAATGTTTCATGTCGGAGTGTAATTCGCAAGTGAGTGTAAAGAGGTGTGTACGCTGTACTCCCGAAAATGCACAAACTCCACGAGTTACTTAACTTGAAAAATACTTTTACGCGATTTTTTTATTCCAGTTGGTAGAGCCTGTTGAAAAGCGCCGAAGAATGGTATTTTTGCACATATCAATTTTTCGGCCTTTTTTTCAACCTTAAAAGTTCTGAGCTCACTTAATCAGAATTTCGGCTCTTTTCATGTGTGACGCAGTTATCTTATTATTTATTTTAGTTCCTTTTCAGGATATTCAACGGCGGTAGCATCACATCCGACTCAGCTCTCAGCAGCTTCCATTAATTCGTTTTCCCGTTCTCAGCCTCAGTCTTATTTAATGGGCGGAAACGTTGGAGGGTTGCTGTGCAACGGGAGTTCCCCTAATTTGGCGAAATTGCGAAATGGCGGCAACGGCTTTACTATCAATGTTGCTTCGCAAGCTTACGGATTTTCGAATGCGGACGTCATCGACTCGTCTTCGACCTTATCTTGAGATTCGATCGGAACATTCCGTCCAGATGGTTGCGCTCATAAGTGGGCGGCACCAAAATTCTGGAAGGGGTACAAGATTTTTCAAAGATTAAAAAAGTGGCCTTAAAAATGGTGGTGTGGCGGAAAAGACACCATTTTTCAACGTTACCTCATCGAGCACTATGCATTGGCATTAAAAATTGCGAAAAAAACAAAAAAATTAAATTGAATCTGGGGGTATTTTGGTTTCTCGGGGGGGTGCATGCCCCCGAACCCCCCTCTCGCACAGGTGTGGTTGCGCCTGTAATCGTAATTAAGCGAAAGCTCGTGCGTACCAACTTCCTTCGTTTGTTTTTTCATCAATTTTTAGCGCTTAAGTGAGTTTCTACAAAAGCGGTTTCTAGACAGCCTATAGTAATACAATTTCACATAGTAAAACTTCATATGCTTTTCAGTTGCTATGCTACATGTGCACGCTCACTTTTTTCAGGTTCAAATGACTTCCCTGAAACCTGCGGGATCGATCACGACCATACATGCACAGCATGGGAATTCTGGGGGGAATTATAAAGTGACTTTTTGTCCAAAAATAGTAGGTACGGTCAAAAACATCGTTTTTTAGCGTTTCTGACGATGCTCTATCTTTCTATAGCATAAAAACAAAAAATTTCGAAAAAAGTCAGAACAAATTGAACACAATATAGTCAGAACATGAGTATAATGGCGCAAAGCGCCGAAAATTTGGCACTTTTGAGCAAATAGATAGCCAAAAACGCTTCATCTTTCCTTCAAATTTTTAGAAACAGCTCTAAAAAAATCGACAGTTCTGGGGAAGAACTAAAGGATTTTTGTGGGGGGGGGTGAAACCCATTAACCACCCTATGATCATGTATGATCACGACCATAGATGCAGGGCATGGTCGATCCGGGGGAGTTGGAAAATGGGGGTGTTTTTGGGCAAAGGAACTCAGAAACTGTATAAATGCTTTGTCATTCCTTAGTTTCTGGCCAGTTTCAAGCACTTTTGAAGAAAATGTTCAATTTTTATCCGTTTTGGGCCTTCATTTTGCCTCATGTTTCTCAGGAAATTTTCAGAATTCTTCCGGGTCGGTCCGGTTTCCTCTGCGGGGTTGTGGGGTTACTTAGCCGCCAGTCGTAATTGCAGCTTGAATTTGAGCGCTTTTATAATTGATTTAAACTGACTCAAAAATTGTCGTTCGTGTCACTTCCGCGGTCAAGACCAGAAATGCACGTGGGAGGGGGTTCAGGAATCTAGACCATAGGTGGGCAGCACTTAAATTCCGAGGGAGGGGGTGCAAGATTTTTCAAAGATCAAAAAATGGTCTTAAAAATGTTTGTATGGCGAAAACACAATTTTTCAACGTTTCTCATCGAGCACTATCCATTGACATTTTCGCCGCTACCAAAAATTGCGAAAAAAAACGAAAAATTTCAAAAATTGAATTCTGGGGGTATTTGGCCTTCTGGGGGTGTACACCCCCAAGCCCCCTTCCCACGCCAACGTGTGATCTAGACCCATCAGAATAAAAAAATGGAAAATTTTGCGTGGAAAATGAGACAAAATGGAGGCCAAAAATGGATGAAAATTTAAAACCTTCAAAAGCGCTTGAAATTGACCAGCGACTGTGTAATAACGTAGTTTTAACGTTATTTTAGCGCTTTTACTAGTTTTTGAAGTCATTTGGCTCGAAAAAGCTTAATTTTTGACCCCTCCTAGATCGGCCATGCTGTGCATCTATGGTTCATAGCCCAAATCTTCCTTAAAATAAAACCGCTGCTATTTGAAGCACAAGTTTATTTAAATAAACCGCTGATGGCTGTTCGACGCGGAAGTTTATGTAAAATGGTTCGGCGCACACGTTTATGTTGTTCTTATGCTGATTAATTATTTGAGTTCTCTTGTGTTGCATTGCAAGGTCCTCGCATTTTTGTACGAGAAAACGCTTGTTGTATATTGGATGAATGTTTCAATTTGTTGATGCATCTTTTTGGGTGCATACCTACTCTTACTCTGTTGATGTATTTCCACCTAAAACCAAAAATCGCGCCTTACGCGTGTATACTTTCAAATTTATTTGTTTTCTTATTTTTTCGTATCACTGCTAGTTTGCCTGCTCTGCTCACTGTTCGCGAGCATTTTATTGTACATCAATCAGATACGAGCTTCAACTTTTTTAACATTTGTTTCAATTTTTTATGGTCTGCCTTAAATATCTTAGTTTTCAAATAAACATTTGAACGACTACAAGACGCGAACACCAATTATAGGTACCTACCTACTCGTACATATTTTACAAGTCACAGTATGTTAATTCAGCCTTTGAGACATCGAATACCTGTACCTACCTACCTACGTCTATTTCACACAAGTTTGGGCATAAAGTTTAAACATGTCCGACAATACGATTTGATATTTTATCGTAATCCATCAGCTTATTTTCGGAAAATTTTTTAAACTTTATGCCCAAACTTATGCTAAACAGACTATAGGTACCATAGGTGGGCAGCACCGAAAGAGGGGGGTGAAAAAATTTATATGGTCAAAAAATGGTCTTAAAAGTGGTCGTATGGCAAAAAAACACAATTTTTCGACGTTTCTTATCAAGCTCTATCCAATGGCATCAAAAAATTGCTAAAAAGCAAAAAAAATTTTTTCTGGGGGTATTTCAACTTCTGAGAGTGCATACACCCCACGCCCATGTGTGATAGGTACCCCTATTATATATGAAAATGCGATAGTAAGTAAAGTTCGTAGGCCGCTTCGTTATGCAGCGACATTATAGCGCTTTACAAAACATAATTGTTAATGGAGCTAATAGAGGGTGGTGGATTTAGATTAGACCATACATGGGCAGCACCAAAATTCTGAGAGGGTCAGGATGGCGTGGATCGCCAAAAATGTTATAAACAATAGAATTCCTGGGGGTCTACAGCAATCCGGGGGTACAAATCCCTCCCCACACGCCAATGTGTGGTTCAGACCCCCGAAGTCCGACAGAGCCAACGGAACTGAACTTTAGCATACTCGTTGTGCTTTTTGCCAGATTTACACAATCCGGAGCCTCGTTTGCTGCTCACCTATGACCATACGTAAGCAGCACCAAGATTCTGGGGAGTGCGAGATTTTTCAAAGGTCAAAATAATAGTGAGTATGGCGAAAAACACCATGGCTTGTCAACGTTTTTCATCGAGCACTATCCATTGGCATCAAAAATTGCGGAAAAACACAAAAAGTTTAAAAGTTGAATTCTGGGGAGGCATTTTGGTTTAGTCGGGAGGGGGGTGCATCCCACACCTGGGCGTGTGGGGGTATGCGCCCGCCTCCCCGAAAGCCCAAGATACCCTGCCCCCAAATTAAAATTTTGGTAAG
>JAVLUZ010000598.1:0-12885 GCA_036768485.1 Mermis nigrescens
GGTGGCGTGATGACACTAATGCAGATACACATAATATATGTCGCATCACAACATTCGACTTCGCCATGCTATATTTTCAATTATAGCCATTGTCTCACCGCATATTAATAATTATTATCATACGCTGTTATGCGACCTATTATATCCGTCATATAGCCAAATCCCTTCTTTGATTTTGGAATATTTACGATTTGCGCAAAAGCCACTACGATAATTATATATTAGTTGAGGAGCATAATCAGTATCTGAGGAGCATAATCAGTATCAATATCTGTATTCATTTATCTTAGGAATTCGATTGTGGAATAAAAAGTTGAATTGTTGGAGAAATACTTAAGGTAATTCGATTAAATCTACATCTGAGCACCGGCGCCAGTGCCACCCTGACACCGGCCGGTGCCAGATACCTTGGCGCCGGTGCTAGTCCCATTCATACCTCCATACCTGGCCGTGGGGGATTTGGGAGGTATGCACACCCCCAGAAACCAAAATACCCCTCCCAGAATTCAATTTTTGAAATTTTTTTAGTTTTTTTCGATATTTTTTTTGATGTCGATGGATAGTGCTCGATGAGAAACGTTGAAAAATGGTGTTTTTCGCAATACCACCGTTTTTAAGGCCATTTTAAGACTTTTGAAAAATCTCGTACCCCTCCCCCAGAGCTTTGGTGCCGCCCACCTATGGTCCTACCCCTATTGGAAAGGTTAAACTATGGATGGAAAACGATTAAAATAGGCATCATTCTATCAAAAAATCTGAAAATTTTCGGCACCATAGGATCGTTTTTTGCCATACATTTAGCTCGAGCGCAGCCAAAAAACGTCATTTTTCATAGCCTATTGAGAAAAAATAAATTTTCCCCCCGAAAAATTTAAATTTCACGAGCTTAATAGGCAGAGCATGTTTGGAAACGTAAGATAATGCACTTTATTTTGTGCACCGCCGAACATATCTCGAAATATAGGGTCATCAACTTTTGGACCGCCCCCCCCCCTTGAAAAAATCCCGCGTACGCCTCTAATGCCATACATATATTCTCAACTTTCAGTGAAAAAATGTAGGTACTTTTTAATGTCTTTTTACGTAAAAATTATATTAGCTGCTCCAGAAAACGGTCGAACTCCAATCCAAATTTGTTAGCTATTCTGACGTGTTATTACGCATGAGGCGTATAAGTTAAAAACGATAAAAAACATAAAAAAAACATGAAACAGCTTTTCACAGGGGCGTGCTTAATGAGGGGGGGCGAAGCGACCCCGCGGTGGCCAAAAAAATTTAGCGATAAAAAATAGATATGTAATTTACAATGATTTTTCGACGTCAGTGATCATAATTTACCAAACTTTTCCGGCACTTCGCGCCGGATAATATCTATTAATGACATTTATTTACTTTCTTTGTGACCTTAAAACCATTTTTTGCTTATGGAGTATATTCTAAACAATTTTAAGAGCAGAAACAGCTATTTTAGCATAGATTTCTTCTATTTGTGAGCATAACTTCTATACAATTTTCGACGTTCGACGTCAAATGCTACAAATACAGGAAATCGAGCAGTAAATCGAGCTTTTTACGTCCTTCAGCCTGTATTTCACAAATTTATCGGCGCTTTCCGCCGGATTTTCGCTAAAGTCAAAACAATTTTATGATTTTCCCGCACAAAATTGTCGAAACATTCAAGTTTCCGAAAGAATGTCGCGTCAAAAGTTATTTAAATAAAAGTAGACAACTTAAAATGTCTAAAAAAGGCTATAACGTCGTGAAGGGCAAATTTTTGGATACCTGTATTTTTGACCGTCTTTGAAAAAGTTAGGGTACTGCCCCCCTTAGGAAAGTCCAAGATCCACCAATGGCTTTTCATATATAAAAATGAAACAAATACATAATACCAAAATTAATATGTGTATTAGAAAATAAGACGAGCGCTATGTAATACCGCAAAACGGGTAAAATACAGAAAATCGCAATAAATTAGCAACAGTGTAAAAAATGATAAGATAAAAATGATAAGAACCTCAAACAGGCGCCTTAATTCGTCGCATAAACTGAGCACAAAATCAACGTCGTCTAAATGAGGCAAGATTTTAGCTCTTGTTTCCTCACTAAATGGCTCTCTGGCTTGCTTGAGCCATGCCCAGTGGAAAGGATCTTGAACAAAAAAATCAAGCTGATATTCAATAGATGCATATACTTATCAGCGTGAAAAAAGTTTAATATTCAGGTAAATCATTCAAATCAGTCGCGAAAGTTCCAGCAATAGAACTTTTATGCTCATATCAAGCAAAATTTTAACCGACACCTACGTAAAATATACATAATCGACACTTTGTAAAAAATTAGGTAAGGTAAGTGGTGCAAGCTGGTTTTTTTAGGAAAAAAACAAATCAGGCATACATTTAGAAAAACAAGTGTACATATATAAGTGGAATCCCAATTGAAATCGATAGTCAAAACGGTCGGCTCCCTAAGACTTAGATTTTTAAACCTCCCCCATTTTAGGCAATAACTCGCATACTAGGCCATTTTTAGGTGTTTTTTGCCTAAAATTGAAGTTCATTAATCCCCTTCTCCCAAAATTTGGACCTATTATATGTGTACGCAAAATGTTCGCTGCAAATTTTGTTGTTTGGAATCTTTTCTGTAGTTTTTCAGTTTTCTACGAAAAATGGAACTCTATTCTAAGTTTATCGTAAAATTTAGGATTCTGTTTCATTTGAAAAGTCAGGTTTCCTAATTTTTTATCTGAAATCAATAAGTTAGATGAATATACCAAAATATCGGAGAAACTAAAGTATTTGTAAGCTAAATAAATTTATAAAGTATTGATAATTTACTCTCTTTTTGCATATTTTTCAGTTCAAATCTAATTCCTTATTGAAAAAAAACAGAAATTAACCAATGAGGAAACTTTTTACTTTGACGATAAGGTTTCTTGTACAAGTGCAAGGAACAAAGATTTTGAAACTCGTACAAAGATTTCTGGATCAGACTTTGTCCAAAAACAGACTTTTTGGGACAAAAGTTAAATAATTTTAATACTTTTTGGACATTTTGCAGCAAAAATTCAAAAAACATTCGGCGCACATTTTACCCACGGTTTTTTTGTATTCGGCAAAGATTTTTCCTGATGTACAAAGACTTTTTAGGACCGTCTTTGTACATGTATAAAGATTTTTGGGGAGACAAAAACTGCAAAAAAGGTCTTAAATTCGCAAAAATCTTCGGCGCTTCACGCCGAAATGAGTAACTCTGTGTTCTGTATATCTTTATAATGGCGGAAATTGCATTCCGAAAGGAAAAATGTTAAATTTTTCAGCGCTTCGCGCCGTTTTGAGACAATTATTAATGATTTTTGTCCTCAGAAACCCACAAATTAGCTAAAGTACACTACCAAAAGTCGAACAACCCAGTTTTTACCACCCTAACATCGCTACTGCGCTATATTATAATACCCAAAAATTTAAGTGTACAAAATGTCCAGACTTTTAGGGACCATCTTTGTACATGTACAAACGGACTTAGTACAAAAAACACTGATTTTAATTAAAGCGCGCGATTTTAAAATACTCCAAAATCAATTTTTGAACAAACCGAAATATACTGTATGTACGTCTATCTTGTCCGCCTTTTTAATGTTTTTCCAGAAAATATGCAACAACTATGAGTATGTACATATGTGACAACTTACATTTGTAACACGATTTTCTGTTTCAAAATAGCCCATTACCTTAATTTTACATTAAATTCATAAGCGTGAATGTGGCTATTGCCTGATTAAGCTAGCACAGGGCAATAACAGAATCATTTTCTGATTCTGTAATATAATTTATTTCGGGTAATTAAGTCTATTTGATAGATATGTATGTATGTTTGGCTAAAAAACTGTAAACATTTATACAGACTGAATTACTAGCTTCATTTTGGACCAATAATTACAGTTGACAGAATAATGGATATATACTTGATCGAAAAGAATTATATATTTAAAAGGATATTTACATACCTATTATATGTACAAAAAAATTTTGCACTTACAAAGACTTTCCCGGAAATCTCTGCACATGTACAAAGAGGCTGGCACAAAAAAAGAAAAGACCGTTGCCGATTATTTGACTCAGTTTAAGGAATTCACTGAATGTGAGAAAACAGGGCAGTAAATTTAAACTTATGCAATGATTTATTACTAGATAGGCACACACATAAATGTAAGAGGGGGATAAGCGGGGGATCCCACACCTAAAGTCGGACGCCCCCTTCCCCATCTCCCCCAAAGCTAGAAAATTTTTGGCTCCGCCCCATTCTTGGAAAAAATACAATTTTTGGCCGTTTTCAGGCGTTTTTTAGCCTTTTCTGGCCATAAATTGGAGGTCATTGACCCCCCCCAATTGGCCAGAGAGCCCCGCCTAAAACTTCGAGCAAGTACTATGTGTACATACAAACTTTCCTTAGGAAATATAGTGCTAAAAATGCGTCCTTTTCCGTACATACTTTCACTATAGTATATCTACTTTAAAACGTGGACAGGACATTGAACAGCTTTTTACCGGAAAAGAACGCGAGTTCAGTTTAAGATATTTCAATGAAATTTAACGACAATTTAATTTATGGCACGGATGAGCATGTATGTTTTTGAGAACGCAGTTCGAAGCCCTTGAATACTGAAATATGACAGGAATAATTGTAAAAAATAGCTCAATGAATAATGGGGCAGAATAAGATAAAATAAATCGAGTATGAAAAAATTTGCCGCTCACAAGCTCTCCACTGGTCAGGATGTTTAAATGGAAATGCCAATCCGTTGTCTATAGCAGCTATTTTGATGTTGCAATTTTTAGGCCGTTCATTCTTTCCCATTTGCTGTATTCGTATAAAGAAGGACCACTAATAATAATATAGTAAAATAAGCAGTAGTCGTGAGTAAAATCGACACAATCGAATCTTACTCGATTACAAAGAAGGTACTTCAGCACACGTATTTGCATAAAAATAAGCGCATTTGGAATGAAAGAGTAAAACAGGCATGTAACAACTCGAAATTTTGGAGGGGAGTGAGTAACCTCCAATTTTGAGCCAAAAATGGCAAAAAACACCTAAAAATGGCCAAAAGCGCAATTCTTCGTCATTAATGGCGGGTCAGAATTTCACTGACTTTAAAACGACCAAACTTTGAGTGGGAGGGTTCCCTCACCCCGCCCCTGTTTTGAATAGAACAGCCGTTGATTCTTCCGATATTAGATATTCAAGAATAGATGAGCAAGGCGGAATTTCTTAAGCTCAAAGATTTCAAGGGTCGATTAAGTGTGAAACAGATACATATGGGCAAGGATCTCTGTTTCACATTTCTCATTAAGCTCTTGTTGGCATCAAAAAGACGTTTAGGTACGTACGTGAAAAATTTGTTCAAAAATAGGATTGATTAAAGGCCTGCTGATTGTAACCACACATGTACCTTCGGAGGAGGAGGGGGCATTTGGGGTCCAGATCCCCTAGAATAGAAAGATGGAATATTTTCTAGGAAAAATTAGGCACGATAAGGAATAGACGAAAAGCGAAACTTTTCTTCATAAGTGCTTGAAAGCAGTGTATTTTTGTACAAGGTCCGTTTGTATATGTACAAAGATGGTCCCTAAAAGTCTTTGTACATTTTGTACACACAAATTTGCGGGTACTATCTTATGGTACGGTAACGATTTTAGTGTGGCAAAAACAGAGTTGTTCGACCTTTGCAGTGTATTTTAGCTAATTTCTGGGTTTTTGAGGGCAAAAATCACTAATAATCGTCTCAACACGGCGCGAAACGTCGAAAAATTCGACATTTGTCCTTTCAAAATGCAATTTCTGACATTATAAAGATATGTAGAACACACAATTACTCAATTCGGCGCGAAGCGCCGAAAATTTTCGCAAATCTTAAACCTTTTTTGCAGTTTTTGTCTTCCCAAAAATCTTTGTACGTGTACAAAGACGGTCCCCAAAAGTCTTAGTACATCGGGAAAATTCTTTGCCGAATAGAAAAAAACACTGCTTGAAAGTGACTCGAAACTGTGGATTACTGCAGTTTTTATGCTTTTTAAGCATTGAAACTAGTTTTTGAGGTAACTTTGGCCCAAAAAACTCACTTACTGACCCCTCTCCCCACTAACCCACAAAAGGGTCATGCAGTGCGTCTATAGTTGTAATCAAGAATCGTTCACACGATGCTAAATTCGAATAAATGTGCGAATCCCCGTCTCATACCGCCTTAACAGATATGCAAATGGTGATCGTACATATTCAAATGTATCCGATTTTATTTGGCTAAAAAAGCAAGATTCTATATATACTCACTTCGATAATATCGCGTTCATCTTTTCCCAACCTTTCATAATTTATCAGCCAATTATCGCTTCCCCTGTCTAAATTTAACAGATTGTAAATTCATGTTAGAATTAAAGGGAAAAAAGAAAAAATTTGAATAAAAAAATAGAAAACGCAGAGAACCAAACGAGAACCGAATCTAATTCGAAAATCTAATAATCCGCAACCTACCCGTATTTCTAATTATATAATCCAATATCACGAGGGACTCAAATTGCAACTGAAAATCCTTTTTTGCCTCATCATTCAATTCTTCGTTTTCAAACTGCGCTAACCAATAACTGGCGTCTTTGTAATTGTCGACGAACATTTGAAGAGAACCAATCTGAGCAAATCAGGTTATTATCAATAACCTAAATGACTACTGTAACCTTACTTGTGAGAGGGGGCGGGGATCCCCTTACCCAAAAACGGTCGTCCCACCACCCCCTATCAAAGCCATAAAATTTTGTGATTCCCGGTTTAAGGAAAAAAATCGAATTCATTGGTCGTTTTTGGCCAAAAATTCAAGGTATTTTTACCCCCCCCCCCAATGGCCAGTGACCCCTCAAACATTCGAGCCGTTACATGTACATATGACTATAAATGGACAATGATCCGCTTAACTCATCCCATTTCGCTTTCCACGCAGAATAGTTGCCTATTCCACATCAATGAATATCTAGTTGCTAATCTGATCGAAAAACCTAAACCATCTTCTCAAAAGATCAAAAAAAAATTTCCTAAAAATTCAAAAAATACCAAAAAATTTCCAAAAACGACTCCCTGATTTGCGAAATGATTTCGAAAGAAGGCCTACATTCGCCTTTTATTTATCCTCATTTTACGTATATTCGCTTTATTGCACACTGTGCTTTATATACACTTCGTTCGTTTACTCGTATATACTCGTATATTACGTAAAAACAACGATGTACGTGGACAAGCATAAGAGATATTGGGCCATTTCCGGGAAATTTCTGCTTCAGCTGGTGCAAATCATAGTTTTTATGCAATTACATATCATTTATAAGTTACATATTACATGTGTGCGTATGTATGTACGTACATGCTAAACCGAAGCACCTTTTACGTAGATAAAATTACAAGATATCAGGCTTTTTCTAGGAACGGCCTCTTTAAGATGAAAAAAGAAATTGGAACGCTAAAAAATGAAAAAGTATTTCTAAATTAATCTAGTACAAGAAAAATTTCGGTCAAAAATCGGAAAAAGCTGGAAAGAGACGTAAAGGATAGCGAATTAAAAGCATTCTGAGGAAATGCCAATCAACCTTTTTGTATAAGATAAATTGTGGATGCCTAAATTTAAGAAGATCAGCTTTCGTATGTACGAAAATTAGAAAAACGTTCCTCTTCTGATCAAAAATTTGAAAATAGCTATGAAATGATGCATTCAGAACTAAAACTTGAAACTTTTCAAAGCCCAATAAACAAAAAATAGTGTTCATCATCCATACATGCACACGTCAAAAGTTCTGGGACGGGGTAAACCAAGTTTTCTTGGGGGACAAATGGGCCTTTTTTACCTAATTGATGTCAAATTTTAGTGCTTAATTCGTCACATTTTATTTTCCATGAATATTTATGGTTAAATTTGCGTGAAAACAAATAACAATGATGGCGGTGGAATGATCCGTAACATCAAATATATGCGTAATAATGGAAGGAATGAACGGATTGAACATTCTGCTGCTCGAAAAACAAGTATTTGTACTTTAAATTACAGTGTTAGACGTTGTTTGACGCTCTTTCATGGTTCGAGCAGTGGATTTGGTCCTAAAACGGCCTGAGGGGTGTATGCCTTCCAAAAGTGCTGGTAGGAGGATCAGGCACGTAGCTGGCTGTCCTATTTTTGGGGGACCAACACCAATTCTGAAGGAACTAAGCCGAAAAAGGCCAAGAATAGCACAAAATAACGCGTGAAAAGTCCTATTTTTCCGATCTTTCTGAATTTCGGGGAGTTCGAACCCCCCATTCCCCCTCAGAAATACGTGCCTGAGGGGGATACCCCATACCCCAGTAAGCATGTGTGCCATCGTTATGCGTAGAATGAATTAGGAAGATTTTCTTGAGGACACTCGGCCGGCATTGGTTGCTGACACCTGCGTTACATTTACACTATAGGCCCGAATCCGATACAGGGTTTGCCGCATTTCCCAATGTTTTTGAGCATCCTCCGTCCATTGAAATGATAGAAAATAGTTTTTTCAACAAAAATCCTATTCGTTCTCAATAGGCTGTAAAAAAACTGTTGACTTTTGATCGCGCTTGACGCAAAATTATGGGAAATGCTTCACATACGGCGCAAAGCGCAAAAAATTCGAAGATTTTGAAACGAACAGATGTAATTTATTTTCGGCGAAGGGAGAGCGGCCATTCCCTCCTGCCGAGGGCCCTGTAGATGCTATACTACTCATACTTTAGGAGGCAAACCGATCCTATGAAAATGGCGTCCGATGTTGGGGTATCTATCCATAATGCGCTGCTTAGTTTGGGCTTTCGTTCTGTCCATCTTACTGTAGTTGAAGGTGGGAGCGGCCAAACGAACTACTTTCGTACGCGGAACAACGTTTAATTGCAATTTTTGATCAACGAGAGATGCGCCCGCTTCAGACAAGTAACCTACAAGAATTAAAATTAAGAAGCAAATGACACTAAAAGCAGACAAGATGTAGTTGAAAATAGAATATAATGAGATAATTATATAGAAGGCTAGGGTAAACGTGAGGATCAAGCAGTGTTTTTTGTACAAGGTCCCTTTGTACATGTACAAAGATGGTCCTCAAAAGTCTTTGTACATTAACATGCAAATTTTTATGTACTATTATATCATGGTACAGTAGCGATTTTAGTGTGGTAAAAAGGGTTTTTCGACCTTTGGTAGTGCATTTCAGCTAATTACCGGGTTTCTGCCGCCAAAAATTACTAAAAATTGTACCGAAAATTTGACATTTTTTCATTCTAAATTTGAATTCTACCGTTCTAGAGATGCATAGAACCGCGCCGAAATTTCCTGAGAATTATACACCTCTTTACAGTTTTTGTCCTACCAAAAATCTTTGTACATGTACAAAGACGGTCCCGAAAGGTCTTTGTACATCGGGAAAAATCTTTACCGAAAACAAAAAAAAAACCATGGGATGAAGGCGTTCACTATTTTCATTCATGCTTTTTTGCTAGTGAAAAGATTTTGAGGCTCGTAAAAAGATTTTTGCAGCCATCTTTGTACAATGTACAATGATTTTTTGAGACAAAATAATAGTAATTTTAGCAGTTTTTTGCGCACTTTTCAGTGAACTTTAAATTGCGGACTGCAGAGGTTGCATTAAACAGTCCTAAATCAATCTTTGTACGATCTCAAACATATTTGTACTGATCAAGACACGTTTTGCGTCTATATCTCTAATTCTCTAATGATTTTATGAAGGAAATAATAAATATTTGACAACTTGGCACGTTTTCGCTGATTGAAGATAAAATTGACTTCTTTTTGTTCATGCTAAGTATTTAAAATTCATGAGCGAGATGGCGTTTATTACGAGACATAATCAGCACATCGCAATAATTGTATCATTTATGATCCGTAATGCCGGACTTTAATTGCATTTAGGACGAAGTAACACTTTTTGGGAGACAAGCGGGTCAAGGATCCCGGAAATTTTTGTACATGTAGAAGAGACTCGTACAAAACCAGTGCTTTCATCCATTTTCGTCCTTCATTACGCTTCATTTTCCCAGAAAATTTCCAGCTTGATTTAGACTATACGTGATCTGAGGGATGGAAGTTTCGCTTTTCGCAAAAAGTTTTTCACCCTAAGCAAATTATCGCCCTACCGAGAATTTCGGATTTTCCAAAAAGGTGAAAAAAGTCCTGTTCTAAGCGTTTTTAGGGATCTTTCAATTCAAAAGTGTCAAATTTTTTATAACATCAATGGAGAAGTGTTGCTGAACTAGTTCAAATTTTTAGCAGCATTCATCTGAGGTCGCTGAGTATTTATGCAAATCTATCATTTAAAAGTATATTAAATCACAAAATGCGTACTTACGTTCCTACATACTATTGCTTTTCATCGCTCACTTTCATTTTATTGTACATGCGTATAACAAAAATAATATAAACATTATTAAACTTATACTTCTATTCAAACTCACTTTCAACGTGAGCTAAAAAATAAGATTCCGCATTTTGAACATCATTTTTATATCAAGGATTCGCAATAATAGCATGAAATAATCGTGTAAATAGCAAAATCTGTTGATTTTGTCACCAGATGCTAAAGAAAAGTCTCAAATTAGATTACAAATGGCTTTATTATTTACGTAACGTTTACGACCAGCTTCTAAACTATGATTGTACTCGTAAATTTAAAATGCTATGAAAGATAAATCGACAATTAAAGACTTAGAAAAGTTTACCTTGATTTAACACAAGGCAGCCTCTTCCAAAGCAGCAAGGACAACATAATCGTTGCATCCATTTCAGCCATTTTGGATTCAAGAGTCCGTACGGTTCCTCATTTTTCGGTTTGAAGACCCCAATCGTCTTCTGTAATGACAGATTTGATTCAAGAAAAAAATTTTAATCAGAAAAGCAAACGATCAAAATCGCTCTTGATTTTATTTTATTGGCATACTGCATACATATACGTATAAGAAAATTTACAAAGTTCAGTAAGAAAGTGCAGGCAAATGATTAATATACGAATAGTTATGCAAAATGCATCCCTGAGTTATTAGTTCGATACATAATTGGGAGGTTCGGAGGTTTTCATTCCCCAGAAAAATTTTTTACCCCCCCCAATTCACGATTGTCCAGAAGTTTTCAGAAAAATCGTAGAAAAGGTGCTGTTTTAAGCGTTTTTAGCCATCTAATTGCTTTGAGTGTCAAATTTTTGGCGCTCAGTGCCATGTACTCTTTTTTAGACTATATTTTGTACAATTTATTCGAATTTTTCCAAAATTTTATCAACATTTTTTGTTTTTTGCTCTAGAAAGACAGAGCATCGTCAGAAACGCCGAAAAAACGATGTTTTTGACACGTATCAACCATCTTTGAGCCTAAAAAAGGCACTTTAAGATTTCAGTCCCCCCCCAAATTCCCATGCTGTTCAAGTTTGTTCTTAACATTAAAAATACAATTTTAGAGCTTAGTAGAGGAGAACAAAATTTAAAAATAAGCAAAAGTGACGCCAGAAAATTTCAACGTGTTTAATTAAAACATCAAGTTCCTAAACGCGAATAAATGCAGTAAATCACTAAATACTCAGTAAAAAATTTATAACGTATTGATTCATTCAAGCTCTTAAACAAGAAGTCGGGATTATGTAAGGAGGAACAACACAGTAGTTTACTGAACCAGGACGAAGCGCTGGGGAATTTAGACATTCGTGCCCTCCGTTTTTACAAATACAAAAAAAAACGTAAGAAAATTTTGAAAATTTTAAAATTTAAACATTTTTACAAAAAAAGTTTTGCCAAACATTAAAAACAAGCAATTGGCAGTGAGAATGAGCCTTTTATTACTTTATGGATATTTTTCACGAAATATGAGCCGGACGATCCTTGTACAATGCGCAAGGGGTAAACTCCGGCTTCAATCGCCTCCTCGGCCTGACGAACTACGTTGGCGAATTCGGCGTCTTCGGGAAATAAATTGTGGTTTATGTAACTTTCGTTAATTATCGCTGAATTGGAATGCGTGTGTCTTAGGAGGGGTTCTTTTTCTTGGCCGAAGCAATAAGGCGTAGATGGCGGCGTTATTGCAGAATCGCCTATTTTAATATACATTTTTTTATATTTATGCGTGCAAGACACATGCATGTACATAACAGAGGGCAAGGGGTTTGGAGGGATCCCCCGCTAATAATTGAACGTCCCCCATTTTCAAAAATTCAGAAAAAATTTCGACCTATCCTCTCGATTTTTGGCGAAAACGACTCTTTTGGCTATTTTGAGGTGTTTTTTGCCATTTTCGGCCAAAAATTTGGTTCATTCACTCAGTGTTTTTTTTTGTACAAGGTCCGTTTGTACATGAACGAAAATGGTCCCCAAAAGACTTTGTACATTTTGTACATGCAAATTTTTGTGTGCTATAATATAGTACAGTAGCGATTTTAATGAGGTAAAACAGGGTTTTCGATCTTTGGTAGTGTATTTTAGCTAATTTCTGGGTTTCTCACGCCAACAATTACTAAAAATTTTCTCGAAAGGGACCAAAAAATTGACATTTTTCCATTCTAAATGCAAATTCTGCCATTTAAAAGATATATAGGACAAACAATTAATTACTCATTTCGGCGCGAAGCGCCGAAAATTAATGGGAATTTTACACCTTTTTACAGTTTTTGTCTTCCCTGAAAGTCTTTGTACATTTTGTACACACAAATTTTTGGATACTATAATATGGTACAGTAGCGATTTTAGTGTGCTAAAAACAGAGTTGTTCGACTTTTGCTAGTGTATTTTAGCTAATTTCTGGGTCTCTACGGGCAAAAATCACTAAGACTCGTCTTAAAACGGCGCCGAAAA